>JAXCGZ010018870.1:0-87500 GCA_037179515.1 Halocaridina rubra | reverse complement strand
TGTTGTTGTTATTATTATTATTGATATTATTATCTTAATTATTGTTATTATTGATATTATTATTTTAATTATTATTATCATTATTATTATTATTATTATTATTATTATTATTATTATTATTATTATTATTATTATTATTATTATTATTATTATTATTATTATTATTATCATTATTATTATTATTAATATTATTATCATTATTATTATTATTATTATTATTATTATTTTTATTATTATTATTACTATTATTATTATTATTATTATTATCATTATTATTAATATTATTATTATTATTTTTATTATTATTATTGTTGCTATTTTTTTATTAATCAAATAGCTGTACATGGGGACATGTGCAACCGGACAATAATATACAGTAGTTAAAATTATAGTTTATTAGTTAAATTTTCAATTCATATTAGAGCATTATATCATGTTATAAAGAATAGAATATTGTGTAACAATTAATTGATGACAGAAGAGCACACTGCGAGCCACAGAATGACAGCAGTTTTCCTAGTACTAAGGACCAGTTAAAATCAGAAGAGCACTCTGCGAGTCACAGGATATGACAGCATTTTGCTAAACACTAAGGGCATGTTCAAATCAATCTCTGGGTTATTTCGCATGTAGTATTTCCTTATACTAACCCTTGCTGACGAAGAGGCACTGACACTAAGTTTCTTTAAGTAAATACATACACTTTTTTTCTCCCTATTATAGTATTCTCATATATGTGTAAAGAGAGGTATTATTTTTAATAGCTCTTGCTGTGAGCCATCATTTAAGTCAAATCTCAACATTACATGGAAGATTATCAAAAAACGCCACATAAAAAACACAGATAATTTAAATTAGATGTAGTTTAACACTGTTCAAATTAAAGTAATATGTCAATATATATACATGCATACACAAGTATTTATATATGCACAATACATACATATACATGCGTTTACGCATAAATAAATAAGTGATTAGATGAATACATAGCAGTGTCATTGGAGCTTTATAATTACAGAGAGTTAGGAAAGTCAGAGAGAGAGAGAGAGAGAGAGAGAGAGAGAGAGAGAGAAGAGAGAGAGAGAGAGAGAGAGAGATTTATTTTATTAATTTATTGCGCCAAGGCGTCAGACATTACATGAATTCATTCAAATAATGCTTCAAATGGATACAATACCAAGAATAGAACATAGTTTACAGGGAGAGAGAGAGAGAGAGAGAGAGAGAGAGAGAGAGAGAGAGAGAGAGAGAGAGAGAGAGAGAGAGAGAGAGAGAGGAGAGAGAGAGAGAGAGAGAGTTTGTGGTATTTATGTCAGCAAAAAATTTTGTAGTCTTTACCACCTTCAGGCGTATAGACAAGGAAATGTTCAGAAATATTTATGTAACCTATGTGAGGCCAAAACTCGAATATGCAGCCCCCTTTTGGAATCCGCACTTGAAAAAGCACATAGCTAAGCTTGAAAAAGTTCAAAGACATGCCACGAAACTGGTGCCAGAAATACGCAATCTCAGTTATGATGAGAGGCTGAGGGAATTAGACTTACCATAACTCGAAGCTAGAAGAGTGAGGGGGGATATGGTGACAGTCTTTAAATTCCTTCATGGTTATGATAGAGTGGATAGGGATCGATATTTTGATATGGCTGGCTCTAGAACTAGAGGTCATAGTTTGAATCTTCGTAAGAAAACCTCTTCGCAGGATGTAAGGAAATACTTTTTCAGTGTAAGAGTAGTTGATAATTGGAATTGGCTAAGCGAGGAGGTAGTTAATGCTATCTCAATCCATAGTTTTAAGGACAGGTATGATAAGTATCACTAAGTCTAAAATGGAACCGATCAGGAGACGGGAAGATACGAGCTTTGGGCTCTTTCCCGTAAACACAATTAGGTAATCACAATTAGGTAATCACACACACAAATGTTTTGGAATGGATGAAAACTTACTTAGAAGGAAGGGAACAAAGGGTTAGAGTAAGACACTCAGTGTCTAAATGGAGAAGAGTTAGTAGTGGAGTTCCACAGGGTTCAGTTTTAGGGCCACTTTTGTTCCTTGTATATGTAAATGACCTACCAGAGTCTGTAAATTCATTCATGAATATGTTTGCAGATGATGCAAAGATTGTGAAAAAAGTAAAAAACGAGAACAATGGTAGAGAACTTCAGGAGGATCTAAATAATCTGCATGAATGGTCAGAAAAGTGGCTAATGAAATTCAATACTTCAAAATGTAAGGTAATGAGAATGGGTACAAGTGCAAGAAGGCCCAAGCTTGACTACTCGGTGGCTGGAGTACAACTTCAAGAGACAGAAAATGAGAGAGATCTAGGAGTAAACATACTGGCAGATTTGTCTCCAGAAATACATATAAATGGCATAGTAAGGGCAGCATATGCATTCTTATCAAATGTAAGGGTAGCCTTCAGGCACATGGACAAGGAAATGTTCAGAAATATTTATGTAACCTATGTGAGGCCAAAACTCGAATATGCAGCCCCCTTTTGGAATCCGCACTTGAAAAAGCACATAGCTAAGCTTGAAAAAGTTCAAAGACATGCCACGAAACTGGTGCCAGAAATACGCAATCTCAGTTATGATGAGAGGCTGAGGGAATTAGACTTACCATCACTCGAAGCTAGAAGAGTGAGGGGGGATATGGTGACAGTCTTTAAATTCCTTCATGGTTATGATAGAGTGGATAGGGATCGATATTTTGATATGGCTGGCTCTAGAACTAGAGGTCATAGTTTGAAGCTTCGTAAGAAAACTTCTTTGCAGGATGTAAGGGAATACTTTTTCAGTGTAAGAGTAGTTGATAATTGGAATTGGCTAAGCGAGGAGGTAGTTAATGCTATCTCCATCCATAGTTTTAAGGACAGGTATGATAAGTATCACTAAGTCTAAAATGGAACCGATAAGGAGACCGGAAGATACGAGCTTTGGGCTCTTTCCCGTAAACACAATTAGGTAATCACAATTAGGTAATCACATACATATATATATATATATATATATATATATATATATATATATATATATATATATATATATATATATATATATATATATATATATAAATATATATATATACACACACACACAAATATATATATATATATATATATATATATATATATATATATATATATATATATATATATATATATATATATATATATATATATATATATATATATATATATTATATATATATATATATATATATATATATATATATATATATATATATATATATATATATATATATATATATATATATATATATATATATATATATATATGCATGTATATATATATATATATATATATATATATATATATATATATATATATATATATATATATATATATATATATATATATATATATTCATGTATATATATATATATATATATATATATATATATATATATATATATATATATATATATATATATATATATATATATATATGTATGTATGTATGTATGTATGTATGTATGTATGTATGTAATTACATAATTTTGCTTATGTGAAAGAGCCCAAAGCTCGTATCTTCCCGTCTCCTGATCGGTTCCATTTTCTACTTAGTGATACTTACCATACCTGTCCTTAAAACTATGGATTGAGATAACATTAACTACCTCCTCGCTTAACCAATTCCATTTATCAACTACTCTTACACTGAAAAAGTACTTTCTTGCATCCTGCAAAGAAGTTTTCTTACGAAGCTGCAAATTATGACCTCTAGTTCTAGAGCCAGCCATATCAAAACATCGATCCCTATCCACTCTATCATAACCATAAGGAACTTAAAGATATCTGCATATCCCCCTTTAATCTTCTAGATTCGAGTTATGGTAAGTCTAATTCCCTCAGCCTCTCATCATAGCTGAGATTACATATTTCCGGCACCAGTTTCGTGGCATGTCTTTGAACTTTTTCAAGCTTAACTACGTGATTTTTTAAGTGCGGATTTCAAAGGGGGCTGCATATTCAAGCTTTGGCCTCACATAGGTTACATAAATATTTCTGAACATTTCCTTGTCCATGTGCCTGAAGGCTACCCTTACACTTGATAAGAAAGCATATGCCGCCCTTACTATGACATTTATATGTATTTCTGGAGACAAATCTGCCAGTATGTTTACTCCTAGATCTCTCTCATTTTCTGTCTCTTGAAGTTGTACTCCTGCCACCGAGTAGTCAAGCTTGGGCCTTCTTGCACTTGTACCCATTCTCATTACCTTACATTTTGAAGTATTGAATATCATTAGCCACTTTTCTGACCAATCATGGAGACCATTTAGATCTTCCTGAAGTTCTCTACCGTTGTTCTCGTTTCTTACTTTCTTCACAATCTTTACATCATCTGCAAACATATTCATGAATGAATTTACAGACTCTGGTAGGTCATTTGCATATACAAGGAACGAAAGTGGTCCTAAAACTGACCGCTGTGGAAATCCACTTTTAACTCTTCTCCATT
This sequence comes from Halocaridina rubra, assembly GCA_037179515.1. Lineage (NCBI taxonomy): Eukaryota > Metazoa > Arthropoda > Malacostraca > Decapoda > Atyidae > Halocaridina > Halocaridina rubra. Next base: position 83,011 of record JAXCGZ010018870.1, on the reverse strand, counting down.
CAGACACTGAGTGTCTTACTCTAGCCCTCTGTTCCCTTCCTTCTAAGTAAGTTTTTATTCATTCCAAGACATTTCCACCTATTCTAGCCATTGTTTGCAGCTTCTTAATAAGTCTACCGTGTGGGACAGTGTTAAATGCTTTCTGGAAGTCTAGGAATATGTAATCTGCCCAGCCCTCTCTTTCCGATAAGATTCGGTTTACCTCATCATAATATTCTAATTAGTTTGTTACTGTTGATCTACCTTCTCTGAAGCCATGCTGTCTCACTGACAAAAAGTTGAAGGATTCCAAGTGAAGAGAGATATATTTCCTTAATAGATTCTCCATTACTTTGCAAACTTTGTTGGTCAAGGAAACAGGTCTATAGTATAGAGCCGTATCCCTCCTTCCCGTTTTAAAGATAGGTATCACATTTGCTTGTTTCCAGCATCTTGGAATCTCTCCTGACTCCAGTGACTTTTTAAATATGATACTTAGTGCCACTGATATTGAGTTTGCTCATTTTTTAAGTACATGCTGGGATATATCATCAGGACCTGTAGATTTATGGACATCTAACTCCATCTATGATTTGAATACCTCTGTGGCTGAAAGGATGATGTTTTCTAATACCTGCCCATGAGCTTCTATCTCTACAATCTGAGGTGGTGGGGAACTCTCTACTGTAATTACTGACTGAAACTCCTCGTTCAGTTCTTTGCAGATCTCTTTATCCCACTCAGTGTTGCTTTCACCCACTCTCTTAAGCCTTATAGTCTTATTATTATTATTATTATTATTATTATTATTATTATTATTATAACCTGTTCTTTTACCTTCAGTTTTTCTGTGATAAAGCTGTGGAAAAGCTTAGGATTTTCTTTAGCCTTCCTGGTGATGTCCTTTTCATAGGTTCTCTCTGCCTTTCTTCTTTTACTTAGGTAATCACTTCTTGTTCTTTTGTAGGTTTGCCAGGCATTTATGTTTTTTTTCCTCCTATACCATTTCCAGCATTTGTCTCTCCAATCCTTAGCTCTTTTACACTCATCATCGAACCATTTCTCTTTGGCATGAATTACACCTACTTTGGTGAAAGGTATGTAGCAATCTACTATCTTCCCATATTTCTCACAAAAAATGTTGTACATTTCTTGTACAGATTTGTTGTAAAATAAGGTCCTCCAGTCAGTAACTGTAAAAAACTCTTTCATTTTGATACAATCTCCTTTCGGATAGTTCCTTCTCATGGCCTCAGTGCCTCTACTCTCAGGCAGAACATCTTCAATGAAATACTCCATCAACAACACACAGTGGTCACTCTTTCCAATTGGTGGTTCATACTCAATTTTTTCAAAATCCAACACGTTATCTGTGAATACTAGATAAAGACGTGATGACTCAACCCCACCCCTGGCCCTCGTTGGTTCAAGTACATGTTGGTGTAGGATATTCCCTTGTACGCAATCTAGGAATCTTACCCCGAACAAGTCCTCACCACTGTGTGGGTCAAGATTTATCCAATCTATCTTTTTATGATTGAAATCTCCCATAATCAAAATCTTACATTTTCTCTCCCATGCCATGTTAACAACTTCAGTACTACCTATATGACTTTCCTCATAAACTTTTAGCCCATGTTGGTTCCTTGGTGGGTTATATACAACAGTTATTATAATGTTCTCTGACTCAGTATTTATGCGAGCAACAAGAAATTCCTTGCACTCACTTTCTATAGCCAAGTTTATATCTTCAACCTGAATCCTTTCACATATGAGCAGTGCTCTCCCTCCACCAGTTCTCTCAGATATTTCAACCCTTAATATTCTGAAGCCCTTAGGAAAAATTGTGACACTGTTTATGTTCTCACTCAACTTAATCTCTGTAACTGCTACTATATCTGCCTTACTGTTGTGAATCCTATCTTTTAATTCTACTGCCTTACCATTAATCCATCAGCATTTGTGTATAACAATCTAATAAGGCCCCTTCCCCTGATCTTCTGTCATTATCTTCTTTATCTCCTCTTTGTCTCTAAGAACTCAGAAATGAATTTTTTTCCTCTCTACTTAATTTTTTCCTCATTTAACCTTCTAGCCTCTTGCAACAAGTTTTTTATTCTTCCCATCTTCCTGTGTTCTGTATCATCTAATGAACACTTCTTTGAATTCTTGAAGGCGTTTTAGACTCTTTTTCCTCATCAATATTTCTCTACAAGTGTCCCCTCTCTCAAAGGTTACCTTTGTTGGTTTCTGCTTTCCTTCCCTAGAATATTTACCTAGTTCGTGAATGTTTGCAATATCCTCAGAACCACAAACTACTCCAAGTTTTCTTAGCAGGTCTACAACCCTAGCTTTATTTTCTTCAAGTCCCCCATGCCATGTTGGCTCTTGAGATTCTCTTATGCCTGAGATTACCACTGTCTTCTCTTTATCAAGTGCCTGTTTAATCAGTGGATTTGCCCTTTCCATCACAACGTCTTTAATTCTTTTGATTACTGTTACTTTATAGTCAACTGTGTGTATGCTTTTCCAGTGCCACCTCCTTCACAGCCTAATTTTCTGCCACATTCCCATTTAGTGCATTAGCAAAGGAAGTTTTCATGGTATCTTGTTCCATATTCAGCTCCTGAAACTCTTTTCTAAACTGTTCAATGTTTTCCTTAATCTGGACATTCCAAGCTGCAATCTCATCTCTCTCAGAAGAGAGCAGTGAACTAACATTGAATTCATTTAAGCTGTCATTCAGCTGTTTGTTCTTATCTTCTTGTTTAGAAATTCTGGTTTCTAGTTGACTCTTTTCCCCTTCCAGATTCTTTATTCATTTTTCTAGTTCTTTTCTCTCCTGCTATTGTGCTTTATTTGCTTCCTCCAAACATCTTATTTCCTCTCAGAGTGTTTCATTCTATTTCATTTCTCTATACATACTCCGAATTTTATCATCAAGGTTTATAATCATTGTCTCTAATTCCTTGATTTTCTGTTTTAATCTCCTAACAGCTACTTCTCCTCCCGCTGCTACATCCCATGGAGACCCTCTACCATCCCTCCCCGACCATTGGATGGGTGTGTGTGTGCATTTTTGGATATATGTATGTATGCATGCATATATGTGTGCATGTATGTATGTATATATGTTTGTATGTATTATATAATTTGTATCCTTTGATATTCTTCTATGGCTTATGACGCCATATATATATATATATATATATATATATATATATATATATATATATATATATATATATATATATATATATATATATATATATATATATATATATATATATATATATATATATATATATATACACTGGGACGACGGAGTATGTTCAATATTTTTTGCAGCACACAGGGGTGACCTTTGTCAGTTTTTGTACGGTATTTCCACCCGGTAATTCCTTCAGGCGAAACCAAAAAACTTAATAATAGCATCGGTCTGCATCTCTCTCTCTCTCTCTCTCTCTCTCTCTCTCTCTCTCTCTCTCTCTCTCTCTCTCTCTCTCTCTCTCTCTCTCTCTCTCGTCTCGCTCTCTCTCTCTCTCTCTCTCTCTCTCTCTCTCTCTCTCTCTCTCTCTCTCTCTCTCTCTCTCTCTCTCTCTCTCTCTCTCTCTCTCTCTCAATATTATAAGTTTACTCAAGCAGGGAGTGTTTTATAGCTTGCATGACTTTTAAAATGTTTTTTTTTTTTTACTTTTCGTCACAACAAAGAAACTTTATAATATTTGATTACGTGGTCATAAAACTATGTAAAAAAAAAATTGGATTAATCATACTACACAAAAGAGAATAATAAGAAAGAGCCTAATGAAAACATCACTGAAGAAAATTATAAAGATCAAATAATATCTTTTTTGTTTTGTTTTTCAAGGACTTCCGTGTGCATGCTTAAGCTAAAACTCAATGTCCGAGTTAATCAAGAGTTTAGTTTTGAACTCTCAGAATCGTAGTGTAGTTAAGGAGAGGATTTTATTGAGCGAAAAACGTAAAATTTCATATCTAAAAGAGTCTCCCTTTTATTTCGACACCGAATATTCTTGGATATTCGTTACATATCTCTTATTATCTCTTCATATCTGACAAGTCACATGCAGCTCCATCTGTTTATTTTTACTATATGTTTTCTTCGTGCTCAGTCATGATCAGGATAGATATATATTTTTTTTCCGTACTGGTGTCAATCATTAAAAAAAAAAAAAAAATTCAGTCGGTGGTCATCCTACGTTTGGCAATGGGTTTGCTGCCACTTCCCCATCTCTTCCAATTTCCATGCCACGTACGACATCGGGAGAGAAACATGTCAGGGTCTGATGGTTCAAACATTTGATTCCAGGAGTCAGGCCCAGTCCGAGATTCTAGTGCGATAGTTTTGCCTTATAAGTGTGCCACGGGCGCTGTTTCCTCCTTACTTCACAATATATAATTGTGAGTTCATTTTTAAATATAATTCGTATGTTTATCTCCTTTACTCTTAATTGAATTAAGACAGTTCATACATTGGAAGTTTACGTTATGTGTAATATATAAAAAAAAAAATATCATTTAACAGCTTATAGTGATTGTTTTGAAGGCCATAACCTTTATAATGCTAGTGCATATATATATATATATATATATATATATATATATATATATATATATATATATATATATATATATATATATATATATATATATATATATATATATATATATATATATATATATATTATGCTCGTTCTCCTTAAAATAGGATAGTGTGACTTTAACAAGAGACGAATTTATGTCTCTGGGTTTGCTATCCTATTTTTTTTTCTGTTTGTATCATCCTCTGCCGTTCGTCTTAGAAAGCATCGTTGCAGAGGTTATATCGCAAGAAATTCATCTCGCACAGTGAAAGTGATGAAAGCACAGACAAAGAGAAAAAAACAACGATGCTTTCTAAGACGAACTGCAAAGGATGATACAAACAGATTGAAGAAATAGGATAGCAAACCCAGAGACATAATATTGTCTCTTGTTAGTCACACAATTATATGTAAGGAGAACTAGCATGATATCGTATATAATTGTTGGAAAAAATCTGAAGTGTGCTGAGTCCTTTTTTGTATTTTACTCCCTCTGTCATTGTTACTTTATACATTCACTTGTGCTTGAGAATGGGTACAGTTAGGACCCGAAATATAGCGTTATTTTCTGTTTCACTGATGGGCTTCCTTACCATATATATATATATATATATATATATATATATATATATATATATATATATATATATATATATATATATATATATATATGTATATATATATATATATATATATATATATATATATATATATATATATATATATATATATATATATATATATATATATATATATATATATATAGAGAGAGAGAGAGAGAGAGAGAGAGAGAGAGAGAGAGAGAGAGAGAGAGAGAGAGAGAGAGAGAGAGAGAGAGAGAGAGAGAAAGGTGTCATTCCTAAACATATATACTTATCCCCATCACAAGTTATAAAAAAATAAATTAATTAATAAAATCAATAAATAACTATATGTTACGCAGTACTATAAGACTGCAGTTTGTATTCACTGGGCTCATTTATGCTGCATTCCAAACGCGCACTAGCATTTTTACTTTCTAAAACTAGCCTCGTGGTTGTCCATGCTGTTATTCATTTATTTCTTTACTTCCTTATATTCTTGCTAATTTACTCCTTCTATTTAGATACATTCACTTTTACTGAATGCTTCTTCATACTTGGTTTGCAGTCACTGCGTTCTATTATGGCCCCATGCGAGGGAATGCCGAAGGATCCCCATGAAAAGGAAAGTTGTGCCGCAGGATGCACTGATGATTTGCCGTCTGCAGCTTCTACCCGATGCCCCACATCCGGAGGGACATTTAGAGGTTACCCAACCAACAGAGATTTACCAATAAAATCCTATTATACGTGGATAAAAGGCAAGAGAATTGATGATGACATTGGTCCTTATTGGCGAGTACATGATAAACTTTACGATTTGACGGATTTTGTTCGTCTTCACCCAGGAGGTAAGGCATTCTATCTTTGGATATTACTGTTCCACATCACCTTTATATATTCATTCACATATTAAAGGAACTCACCCTCCGGGTAGTAGTGGTGTATTTTATTATATTTTGGCTGGATTTCATATTCACTAGTTGATTCTTTTTCTCGTTCTTTTTTAAATAGGAGCTTCATATATAAATTTTTCGATATTTGGGAAAGCATATTTAGTTATCCCAAGTACTTCATTTTACAACCACGGTTGTTCTAGTTGTCATCCGATAGAGTGTAAGAATGCAACATTAAATATAATACGAAAAGATATGACACAAAGTTTTTCGTCAAACGATGATATATAAAAACTTGTCGCTCAACTTTTATTGTTTTATTGTCTTTCAGAAAAACTCGTTGGTATTATGATCTTTTCTCTCTCTTCATTTATAAGTTTTATTTATTTTTAAAGAGGACCATAAAAGCCGATGTGCAATACACATGCAAAATAAAGAAGAAATATATATTTAGAAGTATTGTTTACAGAATATAAATGACAATTTTCGGAACAGTGAGTGTCAACATATTTATAATCTGAAAATGCCTTGAGTCAAGACTTAAACAAGCTCATATTTTCCTAGTGAGGCCAGGACTGGACTTTGCTAATAAATACGAAAACAAGAAAGTTATATATATATATATATATATATATATATATATATATATATATATATATATATATATATATATATGTATATATATATATATATATATATATATATATATATATATATACTATATATATATATATATATATATATATATATATATATATATATATATATATATATATATATATATATATATATATATATATGTATATATATATATATATATATATATATATATATATATATATATATATATATATATATATATATATATATATACATATATATATACATATATGTATATATATATATATATATATATATATATATATATATATATATATATATGTATATATATATATATATATATATATATTTATATATATATATATATATATATATATATATATATATATATATGTATATATATATATATATATATATATATATATATATATATATATATATATATATATATATATATATATATATATATATATATATATATATATATATATATATATATATATATATATATATATATATATATATATATATATATATATATATATATATATATATATATATATATATATATATATATATATATATATATATATATATATATATATATATATGTATATATATATGTATATGTATATATATATATATATATATATATATATATATATATATATATATATATATATATATATATATATATATATATATATATATATATATATGTATATGTATATATATATATATATATATATATATATATATATATATATATATATATATATATATATATATATATATATATATATATATATATATATATATATATGTATATATATATATATATATATATATATATATATATATATATATATATATATATATATATATATATATATATATATATATATATATGTATATGTATATATATATATATATATATATATATATATATATATATATATATATATATATATATATATATATATATATATATATATATATATATATATATATATATATATATATATATATATATATATATATATATATATATATATATATATATATATATATATATATATATATATATATATATATATATATATATATATATATATATGTATATGTACATATATATATATATATATATATATATATATATATATATATATATATATATATATATATATATATATATATATATATATATATATGTACATATAAATATGTATATATATATATATATATATATATATATATATATATATATATATATATATATATATATACATATATATATATATATATATATATATATATATATATATATATATATATATATATATATATATATATATATATATATATATATATGTATATATATATATATATATATATATATATATATATATATATATATATATATATATATATATATATATATATATATATATATATATATGTATATATATATATATATATATATATATATATATATATATATATATATATATATATATATATATGCATGTATATATATATATATATATATATATATATATATATATATATATATATATATATATATATATATATATATATATATATATATATATATATATATATATATATATATATATATATATATATATATATATATATATATATATATATATATATATATATATATATATATATATATATATATATATATATATATATATATATATATATATATAGATATATATATATAGATATATATATATATATATATATATATATATATATATATATATATATATATATATATATATATATATATATATATATATATATATATATATATATATATATATATATATATATATATATATATATATATATATATATATATATATATATATATATATATATATATATATATATATATATATATATATATATATATATATATATATATATATATATATATATATATATATATATATATATATATATATATATATATATATATATATATATATATATATATGCTTTATCGGCATCTGTTTTAGCTAATTTTTATGACAGTCTCTTACGCAAAAAAAAAAAAAAAAATAGTTGGAATAAGAATAGTAAGTTGAGATATTCCCCTTATCCACTCCATGCAAAATTTTGCTTGTTCAAATATTGTTTTATTGTACTATGCATTCATAGTGTAACTTCATTTTATTATTATTATTATTATTATTATTATTATTATTATTATTATTATTATTATTATTATTATTATTATTATTATTATTATTATTATTATTATTATTATTATTATTATTATTATTATTATTCTAAACAGGTAAAGACTGGATAGAGTGTACAAAAGGAACTGATATAACAGAGGCTTTTGAAACGAGTCACTTCACCTCATCTCCCGAGAAAATCTTGGATAAATATTATGTTCAAGACATTGCCATACCACGTAACTCCCCATATACTTTTCATGAAGATGGCTTCTATAAGAAACTGAAGAGAAAGGTAACTGCACATGCTCTTTCTTCTCTCATATTCTTTCTGAACACTACACAACCTCACTCGTGACTGGCCTTCTCATATAATTTAAATCCTAGTTCTTTGAGCATCTGCAATAGTCAAATAAACACATCATACATGTAAACGTGATGCGTATTACTGCCCCTGATCTGAAGAGATAGACATAGCCATCGTTTTGCTTGTCAGAGCCGTGGTATAATCATAATAAAAGAGCGAGAGTGGTTGAGACTTACCGACAATAAGACGAAAGAAACAGTTGTTCTGAAAACTTCAAAACATTTATTAATACTTTAGCAATATCCCATCAAGGTTCCTTATTTATGCTGTAAATTAACACAGGAACTAAGTGATTATTATCAGGCTTAGTTCCTGAGTCGTGAAAATAGAAAGTAAGCATTTACACACGATAGAACTAATCCAAGTAACATAGAATTTCCGTCTTCTGGTTTTGAGTGTGTGTGTTTTTTTATGAGGACTGTTCTTCATCGTAGGCCTTTCACTACATCCAGATAGGCTTTTTCTTAATACTGATGACTTATTTTATACATCTGTAATATATTTATTCGGAATGGGACGATTTGGTGATGCCGTTTTGGCGCGGCTGCCTTTCCTCCATCCATTTTATAAAATTAGTTAGGTTAAGTTTTCAAAATACAAAAGTATTATCAGCGCCAGTCAAATAGGTTGTCTTCAGAATGGGCTTAGAGCGAAAACTACCTGTGCCAAAAGCCAGTATTATTACCCTATATAGGACCAGCATTGTTGTAGCAGTACTGTACTCTCACAGTTAATGTGTAGTGTTGACTTATTGTATTTTGAATACAAGAGAATTAGTTATAGATTTCAATGGTACAGTAAATATGAGTGGGTAATAAATAAAATGAACTTATTTAAATAACACATAGTATACATAATGTTAATCCATGTTAAAGTGTCGCATCTGGAGAGGTAACACCTGGAAATTTATCCAATTTTCAGGCTTTACCAATTCTTCAGAAGAGTGGACGAGGACCCTCTTTTGAAATGTTGCTCATTCAAGATGGCCTGATAGTTACCTTCATTATACTATTTTTCATCACTGCATGGCTTCAGTCCTATATTCTTGCAGTCCTTACAGGTATGGTTTATATGAAGTATAATCTGAAAGTCAAATTGAACAAATAAATGATTGGATTGATGTGATAATATGGTCTGGATTCAAGAGGATCTGTTTTTTTTTGCGTGTACGAGTAACTTAGAGTATTAAATTTTTAAACAAATATGTGTCAAAAAATTTGAAATTAAAGAAATTCATATGTACCCGACATATTCCTGGTGGAAATGATGAGGTATATGATCAAGTTGATGATCCAGGAATAAAGGAAAATAGCATCCAGTATCCACTCTGTTATGCTTTTGTCCAGAATAAATGAGACAGAGTTTAGATCTTTCTTGAATAATGATATTGATTTCTAGTAAAGAAGTAACATATATGCATACCATTTCATTTTCCTAATTTTAAAATGTCATACTTACAGGGATTATATTAGCTCTAGAATGCAGTTGTGCTCACAATTTCATCCACCAAAGGGATTCCTTTCGGATTTACTACGTTGATTTTAGCCTCTTCTCATCTTACGAGTGGCGGGTTACACATATTATTAGTCACCATGTGTACACTAACACCCTCTATGATTACGAAGTCATTGAGCTAGAACCATTTTGGATGTTTTTGCCAACATCCAAAAAATCTTTTCTGCAAAGGTACTGTGTTCCTCTTTATGAATGGGCCATCTTACCTTGGGCCATGTATGCTAGTTTCCTGAAGAGATTACATCTCTGGATCTGTGGTGAGATTAGACCAAGAACAGAAAATTGTATTCCAGTTTTAGAATTGGCAGTGATGTTGGCCTTAGTACCATCACCTATCACCGGAATGAGGTATGAAATGTATAATCCTTTTCAAGAATTCTTCTAACTAAAAGCCTCTTATCATTTTATAAGGCAAAGAAGCATGATTCTCAATATAAATACTTTGATTTTGATATAGGATTACTTTAAGAAACTAGACAATATTTATCCATAAATTGTTTCAAGGTATAATTCTTGTTGAAATACTTTTCCTTACAGTTTATGGATGGTTATCCATTCCATTTGTAGTTTATGGATGGTTTCCATACACTTGGCAGGGACTCACCACTATCCAGATAATTATCATGAAGGGGATGCACCAAGAGAAGAGCCAGATTGGGGGTTGTGCCAATTGGATGCTGTTAGAGACAAGTATGCTAAATCGTTCCTTGGTATAGGGCCTTTAAATTATCATATCCTTGTTTGAATACAATTTCTGCAACACTTATGATATATTTTAGAAGTTTTAATGCGATTTTATTGAACATAATTGCTCTTGCTTTACCTTTCAGAGTTGGTTATGTTGGCAATATATTCATGGTGGCTACACACTTTGGCAATCACGGTCTACACCATTTATTCCCGACGGTAGACCATTCTAGACTTGATCAATTGTATCCCGTTTTCTTCGAAACGTGTCAGGAGTTCGGTATGACATATGATTTATTAACCCACTGGCAAACACTTCACGGAAAATATGTCCAGCTTGCTAAAACCACACCAAATCCTCATCCTCCTGGCTCAAAAACCAAGTGTGAATAAGTAGGAACTGAAAATTTATATCATTGTATATGGTGACCGCAGGAGCATAGTGATAGAATGTTCGACTCGGGAGGTAACGGGCCCATAATTGAGTCCAGAGCGGGGCAAGAGGAAGGATATTCAACTTTGACTCCTCATGTATACATACATATAAGATTTCACTGCATAGAGTCTTGTATATTTCTGAATTCATAAAATATGAGATACAGCAGAAATTTCTTATGAAATACTCTTCATGTGTATTGGATATTAATGATAATAAAATAATATTTTGGGGGCATAAGGTGACCTTGGGGATATGTGACTGACATACTTAATACAATTTGGGAAAGGAAAGGGGGGGGGGTTAATGTTCTTAACTTTTTTGGGAATCCACTTTAAGAGCAGCTCTGCTTATCGTGATCCAGTATCTGTTTTATAGGTTACGGATAAAGTATCATTGCCACAACAATAGTGGAACAGATGCCATACTTTTTTTATGAATGAGTCCACATGGGAAACTGCTGAGTTATTGCATTTGTGTTCTTCGCATACCAAGTAAAAACATGCTTTTCCTCAATATAGTTGTCAGCGCATTGTGAATTTCTCAAAGGTAGCATACCTAAGGTTGATATTTGCTAATTATACAATTTCATAAGAATGGCAGAGACTATATATATATACTACAAATGGACAAGAGTAGGCAGACTTAAGATTATACAATTTATTGCTGGATTTTTTTTCCGGAGGTAGATCATCTCTTCAGTGTCGTTTAATTTTTAACTATCGACAACATGAAGTATTTGATAGAATTTATGAATATATCACTCTTTCTCATTACCAGTGCCAGAAAAACAGTTCTTGTCAGATGTGATAATTCACAAAATTGAAGCTATACCACCTGGTTAAATTCTTGTTAAAATTCGAGTTTATATAGAAGGCATTTAAAAATTTGAGGAAAAATCTGGATAAATGTAACTTTGAATCTTTCTCAGGGTGCTTAGCACTCTTTAAAACATTCATAGAACACATGCCTATTCACAGATTTCATTTTTCAATCTTAGCAAGTAATTGAAAATGTTGGCCCAAATTTCGATAACCACTTGCGAATTGAAATGGCATGAGCTTGCAATCCACACCAATGCTTCTGAGTTGCAGAAAAAATAACCTGAAGGCCACTAGATATTTTTCCTCAATAAATTATTATATGATGTAGTAATTAAAACAGTTGATATATTGGTTTATAGATGGCAATTTTACATCAAGTAACTGAGAGCATTTAAATAAACAAAACCACTTTAATAATATACTCAAAGTGAATTTTCTTATGATAAAGCGTATTGGAGCTCATGAAAACTTGGGACCTGAAATTCTTCTAAGATCCTAGTTCTTTGCTTAGGTTTTGCTTGGTTAGGTTAGCTTATGTTTTTATTAAATTGTTTATGCAATTCAGTATTTTGTGTAAAGACAATCCCAATTCTCATGAGCTCCAAACTTTTTCTTTCTGTAAGTATTATCAGAGAAAGGATTTCTGAACAATTATTATGGAATGGTTATAGAATTAATAAATATGTTCTCTGGCCGTTGTTGCATCTTAGGATATGAAAATAGCGTGTTTTTAAAACCAAAAGTAAGATTTGTAGTTGGAGTATCTTAAGAACAACGAAGCATTTACAGATAGTTTGTTAAATAAGAGAAATGAAGTAAAAACGAGACATTTTAGAAATATTGAGAACTGAATACATATAATAAAGGAGAATTGTCTGTTGAGGAAAATGTTTATTTTCACAATCCTAGTTTAAAAAAAAAAATCCGATGATTTTTGTTAGAATGCAAGGTAACGTCTGGTTAGGTTATTTCACTCCATCTTTGGAAATGAGTTGGTAATTAATTTTATTGTTTTTTTTATTTTAGGTATTTTTATCTTTGTAGTTTATGTCATTCATTGGGTAGTAAAAGTAAATATTTACATCCAATACTTTTGAAACAGCTCTACAGATGCTCGAGTGACAAATGATCACTGAACAATACTCTCTCACCTCTAACCAGACGCGTGGTAGACAGGAGTCTTGCGTCTTACGATCCATGAATAATTTTCAACAAATAGGTGGTTCAGTCTCAAGACTGTTGCGTTTGGTAAACAATCGTTATCCACTAGCGACTTGCTAGGTCTAGCCTTTCCTGGCTTCTTGTTTTGATCCACGACTCATTCTATCTCCGAATAACCCTCAAGGGATGGGTCCACTACTCGGCCACCAGAGGGACGTACCTGGCAGAGGGGTTGTAATGGCATTATAAAATTAATTTGGTTTTATTACAAGTTTACTTGAGTTTTGAAAACGTATATTTTATTATTATTGTTGCGAACCCACAAAGGTGGTTTGATAATTAATAAACGAGGACAGTAAAAGTTTCGTTAGCCTGAAGTTTACACTGCTTTCTATAAGGCGTTTACTTTTCCCCCTACAATGAAACTTGAGAATCACTCCTGTAACATCTGCTATAGAAGGCTCCTGTATCATCAGCTACAGAAGACACCAGTATCGTCTACTCTTGAAGACACTTCAATCTCGTCAGCTCTAGAAAGGAACCACAAATTTAATACTAATGAATCTATCAGAGAATGGTCAAAGTTTCCTCACTCCTACTGGGTTCAACTAAAAAAATTGAATAAAATAAAGTTGCCGGGCATTTATTGTGGTGACTCCTGGATTCGATGGCTATAGAGGCTCAAATCCAATGGGAAAGAATAGATATAATATTCCTACTTTTGAAATTAATAATGGCTACTTCTACAGAATAAGTTGTTTTTCGTGCTAGTCATGATGTCCCAGCATTCTTAGAAGACATTCCGACAGTTTGGTTCCTTGTCTTAGAACACTTCTTTAAAGCAAGAAAACTTCAAAATAAAGCTACTAAATTTCATTGTTACTTACAACGCCTCCTACCAGCAGTGTTGTCAGTGCTAATTCAAAGTGTATTTGAAGAGGAAAATTATACAGACCTCAGAGACAAAATGCTCCCCATATATAAAGAAACCAAAGCAGAACTGTTTGAAGAAGTATTATTTAAGATTGTGTTTACAGGAAAACCGTCACTATTTTTGTACAAGATACAGTCCAAAGCTGCTAAATGTAATGTATCTAAAGATTTACTTAGGCACAAATATATCTGCTCAGTGCTTCCTACTATGGGGGCTATTCTTCCTGCTAATAGTTATGCTTCACTTGATGAATAGATAACATAACTGATACGATATTCCCATTGACTACATCATATGAACTTTTCAATATGCCCTCAAAAGGACGTCATGACCCACCACCTCAACCTCACTCTCAAGCTAATCTAACTGTCACGAAAATGGATACTTCTGTACATTGATCTTTGGGTCTAAGACCTTATAGGCCAGACAAAGAGCTAAATTTGCCGTGCTCATATCTTTTATGGTATTGCAGCACACACTTGCAAACCATGGTGTGAATGGTCAAGCAAAAGAAATGTGCAAATGCTTCCTAATTCCTGCCCATCATCTCCAACTCTTTCAAATTTGGGAAAAAAGTCAGCAGGTTAGTCTATTTGCAGTGTTTGCCCTGCATCTTCAATTTTTACCCGCATTAATTTTGGATCACAAATTAGAGTTCATTATAGACACTAGAACATGGGTCTATGTTTCCCCATCTCATGGTAGCTAAATACTATCTGCGACCAAGTGCTATCTCCTTTTCTGCTGTAAACGGTGAAACTGTGCCATGTTTTGGTGAAATTTCAGCAGACATTGTTATTCTCCATTTGAAACAAAAATATTCGCAAGAACTTTGTAGTAGCATCAGTTATGCAACCTTTACAGGATTTTGATTTGCTCTTCCATTTTTCACTGGTAGTGAATTGCAAGACAAAGACACTGATGAATTCTAATAGTTTAAGACAAGTGCCACAACGACTCTTTACAGGTACGGTTACCCCCATGCCCTTAAATAAGTGCTGTAACTTACTTACTTGGGTGTGTCCAAGAAGCCTTGTGTGCTTTTCCAACTCTTTTACACCCAAGTGATCCTCATAAAATTGCCGTGTAACATCGAATTTGAACAAGTGTTGTACTACCAGCATATGGAAAGACTCATCCATTACCTGCCTACAAACTTACCGCTGCCCAAAAAGAATTTAATGCTCTTCTAAAGTCCGATGTCATTTGTCCATCAAAATCTTCTTGATCCTCTCCACTACAGTTAATATCAAAGAAAAATCCAGGTGAGTGGTGTCCTGTTGCAGATTAGCGAGTTTTGAACTCCATGACCCATCCAGAGAAATACCCACTTCTTTATATCTCAAGTCTTTCATCTAAATTTCATGGAAAAAAGGTGCGTGCGAAATTGGATCTTTTGAAAGCTTCAAATTCCTGAGCACCCTGATGATATCCAAAAGGCTGTAGTAACTTTTTTTTATGAGTGTGACACCAGGACAGGCAAAACACTGCCCTCATCTATATATGCCCAGCTACGATAAAACATTAAGACAAAGGAAAAGAAAAAGCCTATGGACAAGGTGGATGTGAGGTAATAATACACAAGAGAAGAGGACAGACTAAAAAAATAGTCGAAGTACTCAGGACCTAGAGATATGGAGAATTAGACCCTGAGATGACTACCCCATTTGAACTGCTTGAATATGTATATATGCCTTTTGGGCTTTGAAACGCCCCAGCATCATTCAAGAGATATATGGACTGCCTATTCAGAGACTATGATTTTGTGTTTGTATACTTGCATGACATGTTTATTTTTTCTAATGACCTTGAAGTACATGCAAAACATAACAACTCTCTGTAAGATTCTCAGTGACAACAGTTTACGTATTTCTCTTGGTAAGTGTGTTTCTCTTGCTGACTCCTTAGATTTCCTTGGATTTATAGTGCCCCATCAAGGTAGTGCTCCTTCAGCATGCAAGAATTAAGTCAAACAGGACTTCCCATTACCCTAGATTTTAAGGGCTTAAGAAGGTTTCTAGGCATGGTTGATTTTATAAACATTTAATTCCCCACTTCACAGATGTAGTGTTCCCCATGACAGAACTTATCCAAAGAATTTCTTAATGCTAAGAAATTACAGTGGTCAGAAGAAGCTGCAAAATCCTTCAATGCTATTAACAACACTTTACAAAATGTGTTAATCTTAAGTCTTCAGGCCAATGTATCTCATTCTCTGCAACTGGTGACGGAGTGTTCTGCTGTAGCTGCGGAAACTGCCCTCCTCAAATGTTGATGGCTTACCAGTGCCAATTGAATTTTACTCCAAGAAGCTGTCTGAGTCCCAACAGAAGTACTCTGCATTTGACCAAGAGTTGTCGGCTACATATTTAGCTGCTTTGCATTTCAAAGACAAAATTGAAGGACGTCAAATTACATTATTCACAGACCACAAGCCATTAGTTTCTGCTTTTCATAGCAGGAACCCAGCTAAGACAGATACGCAACAAACTCATCTTTCCTCCCTAATGGAGTATGTTGCCAACATGGATTATATCTGTGGTGGTGATAACATTGATACTGATTGCATTTCAAGACCAGCTAATGTCATCTTTATTTTACTGATTTATATGCCTTCAATAGTTAGTGCCCAAAAAATGCGATGAAGAAATAAAATCTTACCAGAGTAGACTCAAAAATTTCCCACTGGCTGTCAGTCAGTTAATAAAGTATGATGTCCTTTCAGAGTGCCCTTGACCTTTTGTACCTCATCTGCTCAGAGAGGATATCTTCAGTTTCTTACATACCATTCCCCATCCTGGTTTTAAAGGTTCTCTCCAATTTTTTAAGTCCAGATGCTTTTATCTTGGGGCGGACAGAGATGTGATTACCTAATTGTGATTACCTAATTGTGTTTACGGGAAAGAGCCCAAAGCTCGTATCTTCCCGTCTCCTGATCGGTTCCATTTTTAGACTTAGTGATACTTATCATACCTGTCCTTAAAACTATGGATTGAGATAGCATTAACTACCTCCTCGCTTAGCGAATTCCAATTATCAACTACTCTTACACTGAAAAAGTATTTCCTTACATCCTGCAAACAAGTTTTCTTACGAAGCTTCAAACTATGACCTCTAGTTCTAGAGCCAGCCATATCGAAATATCGATCCCTATCCACTCTATCATAACCATGAAGGAATTTAAAGACTGTCACCATATCCCCCCTTACTCTTCTAGCTTCGAGTGATGGCAAGTCTAATTCCCTCAGCCTCTCATCATAACCGAGATTGCGTATTTCTGGCACCAGTTTCGTGGCATGTCTTTGAACTTTTTCAAGCTTAGCTATGTGCTTTTTCAAGTGCGGATTCCAAAAGGGGGCTGCATATTCGAGTTTTGGCCTCACATAGGTTACATAAATATTTCTGAACATTTCCTTGTCCATGTGCCTGAAGGCTACCCTTACATTTGATAAGAATGCATATGCTGCCCTTACTACGCCATTTATATGTATTTCTGGAGACAAATCTGCCCGTATGTTTACTCCTAGATCTCTCTCATTTTCTGTCTCTTGAAGTTGTACTCCAGCCACCGAGTAGTCAAGCTTGGGCCTTCTTGCACTTGTACCCATTCTCATTACCTTACATTTTGAGGTATTGAATTTCATTAGCCACTTTTCTGACCACTCATGCAGATTATTTAGATCCTCCTGAAGTTCTCTACCATTGTTCTCGTTTTTTACTTTCTTCACAATCTTTGCATCATCTGCAAACATATTCATGAATGAATTTACAGACTCTGGTAGGTCATTTACATATACAAGGAACAAAAGTGGTCCTAAAACTGAACCCTGTGGAACTCCACTACTAACTCTTCTCCATTCAGACACTGAGTGTCTTACTCTAACCCTCTGTTCCCTTCCTTCTAAGTAAGTTTTTATCCATTCCAAGACATTTCCACCTATTCTAGCCATTGATTGCAGCTTCCTAATAAGTCTCCCATGTGGAACAGTGTCAAACGCTTTCTGGAAGTCTAGGAATATGCAATCTGCCCAGCCCTCTCTTTCCTGTAAGATTTGGCTTACCTCATCATAAAATTCTAATAAGTTTGTTACTGTTGATCTTCCTTCTCTGAAGCCATGTTGCCTCACTGACAAAAAGTTGAAGGATTCCAAGTGAAGAGAGATATGTTTCCTTAGTAGTTTCTCCATAAGTTTGCAAACTATGCTGGTCAAGGAAACTGGTCTATAGTTCAGAGCCGTATCCCTCCTTCCCTTTTTGAAGATAGGTATCACATTTGCTTGTTTCCAGCATCTTGGAATCTCCCCCGACTCCAGTGACTCCTTAAATATGATACTTAGTGCCACTGATATTGTGTTTGCGCATTTTTTAAGCACATGAGGGGATATGTCATCAGGACCTGTAGCTTTATGAACATCTAAATCCATCAGCGCTTTGCATACCTCTGTGGCTGTAAGGTTGATGTTCTCTAATACCAGCCCTTGAGCTTCTATCACTGAAATCTGAGGGGGTGGGGTATTTTCTACTGTAAATACTGACTGAAACTCCTTGTTCAATTCTTTGCAGATCTCTTCGTCCGTCTCAGTGATGCTTCCATCCGCTCTCTTTAGCCTTAAAACCTGTTCTTTTACCTTCAGTTTTCCTCTGATAAAGCTGTGGAAAAGCTTGGGATTTTCTTTAGCCTTCCTGGTGATGTCCCTCTCATAATCTCTCTCTGCCTCTCTCCTTTTACTTAGGTAGTCATTTCTTGCTCTTTTGTAGGTTTGCCAGGCATTTATGTTTTTTCTCCTCCTATACCTTTTCCAGCATTTGTCTCTCCACTCCTTAGCTCTTTTACACCCATTATCGAACCATTTCTCTCTGGCATGAATTACACCTACTTTGGTGACAGGTATGCAGCAATCTACTATCTTCCCATATTTCTCACAAAAGATGTCATACATTTCTTGTACAGATTTGTTGTAAAATAAGGTTCTCCAGTCAATAACTGCAAAAAGCTCATTCATTTTGATGTAATCTCCTTTCGGATAGTTCCTCCTCATGTCCTCACTGCCTCTACTCTCAGGAAGAATGTCTTCAATGATATACTCCATCAACAACACACAGTGGTCACTCTTTCCAATTGGTGGTTCATACTCAATATTTTCAATATCCAACACATTATCTGTGAACACCAGATCAAGTAGTGATGGCTCATCCCCACCCCTGGCTCTTGTTGGTTCCATTACATGTTGGTGTAGGAAATTCCCTTGTACGCAATCTAGGAATCTTGCCCCAAATGAGTCCTCACCACTGTGTGGGTCAAGATTTATCGAATCTATCTCTTTATGATTAAAGTCTCCCATAATCAAAATCCTACATTTTTTCTCCCGCGCCATGTTAACAACTGAGTTTATGACTTCAATCGTACCTATATGACTTTCCTCATAAATTTCAAGCCTATTTTGGTTCCTTGGTGGGTTGTATACAACAGTTATTATAATGCTCTCTGACCCAGTATTTATGCGAGCACCAAGAAATTCCCTGAACTCACTTTCTATAGCCAAGTTTATTTCTTCAACTTGAATCCTCTCACTTATGAGCAGTGCTATCCCTCCACCAGTCCTCTCAGATCTTTCGACCCTTAGTATTCTGAAGCCCTTAGGAAAAACTGTGACACTGTTTATGTCCTCACTCAACTTAGTCTCTGTAATTGCTACTATATCTGCCTTACTGTTGTGAATCCTATCTTTTAATTCTACTGCCTTACCAGCTAATCCATCAGCATTTGTGTATAACAATCTTAATGAGGCCCCATCCCCTGATCTTTTGTCATTATCTTATTTATCTCCCCTTTGTCTGGAAGTATTCTGTAACAAAAATTTTTCTTCTCTTCTTCATTTCTTTCATCATTTAACCTTCTTGCCTCTTGCAACAAGTTTTTGATCTTTCCCATCTCTTCCTGTGTTCTGTATCGTCTAATGAACACTTCTTTGCATTCTTGAAGGTCTTTTAGACTTTTTTTTCTCAACAATATTTCCCTACATGTCTCCCCTCTCTCAAAGGTTACTTTTGTTGGTCTCGGCTTTCCTTCCCTCGAATATTTACCTAGTTGGTGTATGTTTACAATATCCTCAGGACCACATACTACTCCAAGCTTTCTTATCAGGTCTACAACGTTAGCTTTATTTTCTTCAAGTCTCCCCTGCCATGTTGGCTCCTGGGATTCACTTATGCCTGAGATTACCACTGTCTTCTCCTTATCAAGTGCCTGTCTGATGAGTGGGTTTGCCCTTTCCATCACAACGTCTTTCATTTTTTTGATTACTGTCTCTTTATAGTCAACTGTTTGTATGTTTTCCAGTGCCACCACCTTTACAGCCTCTTTTACTGCCACATTCCCCTTTAGTGCATCAGCAAAGGACGTTTTCATGGCATCATTTTCCATATTCAGCTCCTGGAACTCTTTTCTGAACTGTTCAATGTTTTCCTTAATCTGAACATTCCAAGCAGCAATCTCGTCTCTCTCAGAAGAGAGCAGTGAACTAACATCTAATTCCTTTAGGTTGTCATTTAGCTGTTTGTTTTTATCTTCTTGTTTAGAAATTCTAGATTCTAGTTGACTCTTTTCCCCTTCCAGCTTCTTTATTCTTTTTTCTAGTTCCTTTCTCTCCTGCCTTTGTGCTTTATTTGCTTCCTCCAAAGATCTTATTTGTTCTCTGAGTGTTTCATTCTCTTTCATTTCTCCATCCATATTCCGAATTTTATCATCAAGGCTTATAACCATTTCCTCTAACTTCTTGATTCTCTGTTTAAGTCCTCTGATGACTACCCCTTCTCCCGACCCATGGGTGGGAGAGGTTTGGGACAGAGATGGCTTCATTTTTATGTTCTCCCTCTCACAGAATATAGAAAGAAGACGAGAAAGAGGAAAAAAAAAAGAAAAGAGAAAAACTTCTAATTTACCTTCACACAGAATTTTTATATCTCCATATAAGTGCTATTTAGTGACTCAGTTTGTCTCCTTTCTGGTAACACACATCTTAACTTAAAAACTTGACCATGGTAATTTAAGTATAAAAAGAAAAGAAAAACAAAAGTCAAACCTGAAGGAAAACTCGAATTTGTGTTCGAGGTGGCACCCACCTGTTTCTGTTATATATTCTTCCTAACTGATAAACTGACTTGCTAACCAAGATATGTTATCACGGGATTTAGACTTTACATTTAACTCAATATATATACAAAATAACAAAATAGTAAAAGAGAAAGCTAAAAGAAAAGCAAAAAAAATGAAGAAAATAGGACTGCTGTACTACTTGGCAACTTAACTCAGTACTGTTGACAGGTGGGTATTTGGTAATTTTTTTTTCTTTTATTATTCAATTTTTTCGTGTATCAAACTAACTAACTAGTTAATATAAATGGGAAGGATACTGATTTTAACAATATATAGAACCACAGGATCAGGTAAAACGGCTTAAGAGCTTTCCCCAGTTTACACAAAAAATTAGGTAATGTGGTGTGATGGCTCCACGTCTGGCAACTCTTCTAGATTTCCCTCAAGGCAGAAACTGGACGGCAGCTTCTCTCTCTTCCTCACGAAAAAGTTCTCAATTTTTTTCCCTTTAATATGAACAGTCTCGTCTTACAACAAATATTAGTTTTTGTACTCACAATACTCTGCAGGATTTCAGATTTATGGAAATTATGGTAAAGTTTTCCACTAAGCACTTTAGTCACTCGAAACAGTTAAAAATTTAAGAGGAGCAATTCCGTGTGTCACTGAACGCGCGGTGTGTGTGATTACCTAATTGTGATTACCTAATTGTGTTTACGGGAAAGAGCCTAAAGCTCGTATCTTCCCGTCTCCTCATCGGTTCCATTTTATACTTAGTGATACTTATCATACCTGTCCTTAAAACTATGGATTGAGATAGCATTAACTACCTCCTCGCTTAGCCAATTCCAATTATCAACTACTCTTACACTGAAAAAGTATTTCCTTACATCCTGCAAACAAGTTTTCTTACGAAGCTTCAAACTATGATCTCTAGTTCTAGAGCCAGCCATATCAAAATATCGATCCCTATCCACTCTATCATAACCATGAAGGAATTTAAAGACTGTCACCATATCCCCCCTCACTCTTCTAGCTTCGAGTGATGGTAAGTCTAATTCCCTCAGCCTGTCATCATAACTGAGATTGCGTATTTCTGGCACCAGTTTCGTGGCATGTCTTTGAACTTGTTCAAGCTTAGCTATGTGCTTTTTCAAGTGTGGATTCCAAAAGGGGGCTGCATATTCAAGTTTGGCCTCACATAGGTTACATAAATATTTCTGAATATTTCCTTGTCCATGTGCCTGAATGCTACCCTTACATTTGATAAGAAGGCATATGCTGCCCTTACTATGCCAGTTATATGTATTTCTGGAGACAAATCTGCCAGTATGTTTACTCCTAGATCTCTCTCATTTTCTGTCTCTTGAAGTTGTACTCCTGCCACCGAGTAGTCAAGCTTGGGCCTTCTTGCACTTGTACCCATTCTCATTACCTTACATTTTGAGGTATTGAATTTCATTAGCCACTTTTCTGACCACTCAAGCAGATTATTCAGATCCTCCTGAAGTTCTCTACCATTGTTCTCGTTTTTTACTTTCTTCACAATCTTTGCATCATCTGCAAACATATTCATGAATGAATTTACACACTCTGGTAGGTCATTTACATATACAAGGAACAAAAGTGGCCCTAAAACTGAACCCTGTGGAACTCCACTACTAACTCTTCTCCATTCACACACCGAGTGTCTTACTCTAACCCTCTGTTCCCTTCCTTCTAAGTAAGTTTTTATCCATTCCAAAACATTTCGACCTATTCTAGCCATTGCTTGCAGCTTCCTAATAAGTCTCCCATGTGGAACAGTGTCAAACGCTCTCTGGAAGTCTAGGAATATGCAATCTGCCCAGCCCTCTCTTTCCTGTAAGATTCGGCTTACCTCATCATAAAATTCTAATAAGTTTGTTACTGTTGATCTACCTTCTCTGAAGCCATGTTGCCTCACTGACAAAAAGTTGAAGGATTCCAAGTGAAGAGAGATATGTTTCCTTAGTAGTTTCTCCATCAGTGGATATGCTTCTGCCAAAACTTGGTAGCAACAAATGTTATGAGGCACACTAAATCCCAGATTTTACCATTGGTAATCCCTTGTCAGTGATTTAAGGAGCTTCACATTGACACTGTGGGCCCCTTACCACCCTGTTCTCGTCCTAGTGGAGAAAAACAAACTTCTTATCGATATCTGCTGACCTGCATTGATTGTAGTATCGAGTGGATTGAACGTGTACCTCTAATGGAAGTTATGGCAAAAGCAATTGCCCGTGCATTCCTCAGTGGATGAGTCTCCAGATTTGGTGTACTTTTTTATGTCATAGCTGATAGAGGTGTCCAGTTTGAGTCTGAGTTGTACCAAGAACTATCACTCAATGTAGGATTCCATCATCTGTGTACTATAGCCTATCATCCACAGGGTAATGGAAAGGTAGAATGTTCCCATAGGACAGTGAAGGCAGCTTTAATGACCAGACAGCAAAATTGGCTCGATGCCCTGACAGCTGTCCTCCTTGATCTACCTTGTATGCTAAGCTCTTCAGGTTATTCTCCTTCACCTTAGTGATGGAAAATTTTCACTTTATCCTTGTGATTTACTTGTGATACCTCCTTCCTCATCAGTTTCTACAGTAGATTTTATAAACACATTTGTTATGAAGCGAAAGCAGGTAAAGCACCTGGAATGGATGGTGTGAGAGCGGAGATGTTGAAAGAAGGGGGTGTGACTGCATTGGAATGGTTAGTGAGAGTGTTTAATATATGCTTTATGTTGTCATTGGTGCCAGTGGATTGGGGTGATTGCCTGTTAGTGCCCCTATACAAAGGTAAGGGAGATATGTATGAATGCAGTAATTTTAGGGGTATAAGTTTGTTGAGTGTGGTAGGAAAAGTGTATGGTAGGATACTGGTTAATAGGATTAGGGATAAGACAGAATATGTGATCGCAGAAGTGCAGAGTGGTTTTAGGAGAGGTAGAGGTTGTATAGATCAGATTTTTATAGTTAGGCAGTTATGTGAGAAATATTTAGCAAAGGGTAAGGATGTGTATTTTGCATTTTTGGATCTGGAGAAAGCATATGATAGAGTTGATAGAGAGGCTATGTGGAATGTGTTGAGATTATATGGAATCAATGGTAAATTGTTGCATGCAGTGAAGAGTTTGTATGAGGGTAGTAGAGCTTGTGTTATGGTAGGGAATGAAGTGAGTGAGTGGTTTCCAGTGAGTGTGGGACTGAGACAGGGATGTGTGATGTCACCATGGCTGTTCAATTTATATATTGATGGAGTTGTAAGAGAGGTGAATGAGCGAGTGCGTGGTCGAGGTTTGAGAATGGTAGATGGGGATGATAACGAGTGGGAGCTGAATCAGTTGCTGTTTGCAGATGATACTGTGGTGGTGGCAGATTCAGAGGAAAAGCTGTGTCAGTTAGTGTCAGAATTTGGAATGGTGTGTGAGAGAAGGAAGCTGCGAGTGAATGTGGGAAAGAGTAAGGTTATGAGGTGTACAAGAAATGAGGATGGCGCTGTATTGAATGTTATGTTGAATGGAGAGACACTTGAGGAGGTTAATCAGTTTAAGTATTTAGGCTCAGTTATAGCTGGAAATGGTGGAGTGGAAGCAGATGTGTGTCACAGAGTGAATGAAGGATGTAAAGTGTTGGGTGCATTGAAAGGAGTGATGAAGAATAGAGGGTTGGAAATGAATGTTAAGAAAGTTTTGTATGAGAAAGTGGTTGTGCCAACTGTGATGTATGGATCAGAGTTATGGGATATGAAAGTAAGTGAGAGACGGAAACTAAATGTGTTTGAGATGAAATACCTGAGGAGTATGATTGGTGTATCTCGATTGGATAGGGTTAGGAATGAAGTGGTGAGAGCAAGAACGGGTGTGAGGAAAGAAATTGCAGCCAGAGTAGATATGAATGTTCTGAGATGATTTGGCCACGTGGAAAGGATGGATGATGAAAGGCTGTTGAAAAAGGTGATGAATGCGAGAGTTGATGGGAGAAATGCTGGAGGGAGACCTAGGTTTGGATGGATGGATGGAGTAAGGAGAGCCCTGAATGATAGGAGGATGGATGTGAGGGAAGCAAGCGAGCGTGCTAGGAATAGGAATGAGTGGCGAGCGATTGTGACGCGGCTCTGATGGGCATCTGCTGTTACCACGGGGCTGCATCTTACAGAGATAGCCCTGTGGTAGGGGCAGTAGGAGGAGCTGGCAGTTGTGAAGCGACACAGGTTGTGGAAGAGCCGGGAGGATGGGCTGTGGCACTGCAGCAGTGCCATCTGAACAGTCGCTAGCTCCCTCCTCATTGCCCATAGAGCAAAGTAATCCCCCTATTTGTTTTCCTTTCTTGATGTCGGCTACCCCCAATTAAAGGGGGAAACAGCCAAGGTATATGTGTGTATGTATGTATGATAAAAATTAATTTTCTCATTTTTCAGATTCTTCAACAATACCAAGTATTCCAAAAATCCCAAATGATTTATTCAATGTACCTAAAGTTTGGGATCAAGTGGATCGTGTCAGAAAACCATTGGAAGCACCATATACAGGCTCTTATACAGTGATTGAATGACATAAGTATTGTTAGATGTAATTGCCTTCCATTCCATTCCATTGAAAATATCCACAAGGTGGGTTGATGAGCCATGGCAGTCCCATAGGTGAGTTGCTTGGTGCCTTAAATTTGGAGGGAAGAGGAAGGCTTGGATAGGAGAGTGGTAAAGAAGGGAAAGTTGATGGTACCGTGTGAATGCTGTTAACCCTTGGGGGACCATCAGGAAAGAAGGGTAAAAGAGGAGTAAGGAAAGGTAAAAAACAAATTTATGAATATAATAATGCAAAATAAATGGATGAACTAAATTTAGGAAGAAAAGGAGTTTGCTGATAACCAGCAAGGGACAAGGCTTCCTTATTGGAACCACACCAGCGTGTGTTGGGCTCATGCTACAGAGGTCAAGGGAATTGTTTTCAACCTATTTTGCTCTTTGCTATGTCTATGTGCTGTTGCTTTGATTATCTTGGTGGTGAGTACTGGTTAATAATGCTCTGCAGGCTGTCCATATGGTTCATTGCAGTTCCTATTATGGTACTAGCCGCTTGAGGAGCATTTGAATCAATGCTAGGAGTTACCTGGGCTCCAGTCTTTTGTTGTATTTCTGAGAACACTTCACATTCGAGGATATAGTGGAGGAGGGGTTGTTCTTCACATTCGAGGATATAGTGGAGGAGGGGTTGCGGCATAGCTTCCTGGCAGAAGGTGCACTCGATGAGGTTTTTGATCATTTGCCAGGTGCACTTGTATCCGAGTCTCAGTCGATAGATGTTGACTATTGTTCTTCTATGGAGGTTCTTGGGAAGGGTGACACACTGGATGTTGGTGGCGGTTTTGTGGCATGACATGGAGGTGATCTGGCGTCTGTGCTATTTGAAGACTGAAGAGTGAACTTTTTGTCTTGGTTTTTATTTGGAGGGTCCCGGGGCAAAGGGATATTTGAATCTCTGCCCAGAGAGAGGCTAGTTTGGCTGCTTGGTCGGCTTCTTCATTTCCTTTAGTGCCAACATGGCTGGGTATCCAAGCAAGGGTGACAGCATTGCTAATACTAATGGCCCTGTGGTAGAAGTGAAGGATGTCGGTGATGATTCTCACAGTCTCTGGGGTGCGTATTCTTAACAGCCTGTAAGGCACCTTTGGAGTCTGTGAGAATGAGGGCATGGTCTTTTTCTTGTTGAGTGAAGAAGCTACGGGCATTAGTGATGTCAATCAGCTCAGTTTGAAGTAAGGAGCAGGAGTTTGACATCTCCAGGATTCTACATGTTTTTCAGTGATGAAGGTGGCAGCTGAGGATCCAGAGTCTTGATTAACTGAGCCATCTGTATAGATGATTCAGGAGTTGATTCTGCTCCAGTTCTGGATTTTGTCCTTATACATGTTTCTAAGGAAAAGTGGGTTGAATGAGCTCTTGGGGTTGTAAGGAAGCTTGATTTTTATCTCAAGCGGTTGGTCATCCCATGGATGAGGGCATCGGATTCAGGGTGTGGAGTGTCCAAGTTCTTGGATAGGATGTCCTCCTCGACTCCTGAGGCTTGCAGTTCAGCCCAGGTCCTTTTGGAGAGGTTTAGCTGTTGGCCGACGGCTAGTTTGGAGTTAGTTTCGACAAAGCAGGGACATTGTGCTGTGATGGTTTTGCCCACTGTGAGGTACAGTCTCTGTAGAGATCTATGCTTTAGTGACAGGAGATTGAATTCCAGCTGTAGCTTTTCTATTTTAGTCCACATTGGAGCTCCTAGCATGGTCCTCATAGCATTATTTTGGATGACCTCGATCTTGGCCCATTGTTGGTCCTCTAGGAGCCAAAGGGTGGGACAAGCATAATCTACGAGGCTCCGCATAGCTTGCATGTAGAAAGTTTCAAGGAGACTGAAGGGTGCACTGTCCTAGATGTACAACAGATGCGACAGTACAGATTGGCGCAATTTGCACTTGTCATGCAGGTATTGTATCTCAGGTCCAAAGGAGACTGAACTGTTGATATAGATGCCAAGGTGAAGGTGCATAGTAACCCAGTCCAAGGGGCTGTTATATATGAACAATCTTCTGTCTGGTCTTTGCTGGCAGATGGGAAGCGCCTTAGTTTTAAGGGCATTTATTTTAAGGCCAAGGGAGATGGAGGTTTGGTATGCTCTGTTGAGGCATAGCTAGGTGTTGTTGAAAGATCTATTACCTCTTGTGACGAGGGCATAGTCATTTTTATAGTTGAAGATCTTGGCCCCGGTAGACAGTTTAATGACCATGATCTTTTCCATGAGACAGTTGAAGAGGAAGGGACTGAGAATTCCGCCTTGGAGGGTCCCATATTTGTGTGGTTTGTAGGTGGAGTAGTGCACTTGCACTTTCCTTTGAATGCTGCGGTTTAGTAGACTCAGCTGGATCCAAAAGAAAAGGTTCCTTTTGACCTGGTTTTCTACTAGGGCTGAGAGTATAGCAGGCACATTGGCTAGTTCAAAAGCCTTCTCTAGATGGAGGAATACGACTAACCTATGGCAGTTGTTTATGAATGATAGCAAGGATGCTACGCATGCGGAAGTGCCTAAACCAGGCTAGTAGGCAAACATGTCCTCATGGAAGGATGGGCACTTCCAGTGAAATCTGTTGAGTATCATCTCAGCTGTGTTGCTCAAACAGCTTAGGAGGGATATAGGGCGTGGGTTATCTGGATCCTTGGGTTTAGTGATGGGCTGAATATTAGCCTTGTTCCATGAAGGTGGTATGACTATTTGGGTGTATGTGCAGTTTATAAGTGAGAGTAGAGCGCATTCCCCCTGGAGCCCAAGATTCTGAATTATGGAGTATGTGATTCTGTCTGCCCCAGGGCTGTGTTCTTCGAGTTCATACTCACTTTTGGGGTCTCAGCCAAGGTGAAGAGGATGTCGGCGAGGTCCTCTGTATTTATGGCTTCTTCAGTTTTTTCCCATTTTCCAGTGGTGAGACTTTGTAGGGTTCTGCTAGTCATGACGAGGAGTTGAATGGAGTTAGCTCTCTCAGCAGATTTGAGGGAGGGCTATCCTGCAAACCTGCTGGGGTCTCTGTGTGGGATGGTTCTTGGAGCTCTTCCCTTGGCAAAGTAGTTTATATTTTTCCACATTTAGCCCACAGATGTGGTGGTGTTTCAAACAATGTTTTCCTTTTTATTTCTTATGTCTCTTCATGGACGTTTTCCCTGACTGCATAGCGAGCACAGTAAGAATCATCAGTGGGGCAGTTTCTGTGGACTTTTCAGATGGCGTTGAGTCGGTGATTGAGTTCTTTGACTCTATGACAATTCATGGTGGTTTGTTTGTTCTGTTTGCATAGGTGGATGGAGGAGTCAGCTGCAGCTTAATCGATGTCCACTGGAGGTGTATATGCTGATTACCAGTTGCTCAGATGCTCCTGGATATGGCTCCAGTTTGCCTTTTTGAAGTACCATCGAGGAGGTGGAGCAGGGATTTGGAAGGTATAAGGAATTGTCAGATTGAGGTGGATCCCATAGTGGTTGCTCGTGACATGAGGGTATATGCCCCAAATAACGACTTGCCTTAGGGAGTCTGAGATAAAGGTTAAATACAGAATCCCACCTCTGTTGTGAGTTGGCTCGTGGTCATTAAGCATAATGATGTCCTCTTGGTCGTCCAGCAGATACATGATGTGTCTGCCTGCTGCTCAGGTGGAATTAGACTTGAATATGGTGTGATGAGCGTTGAAATTGCCTCCTATTGTCTGGTCGGTTAGACTGGTTCTGCTAAAGAGAGTCGTTAAGTCCAGTTCACCTTCATGACATCTGTTGATGTTGTAGAAGGCTATGCTGCTGCCCTATATTTTGATGTTGACAGCCAGGACGTGGACTCCCTCACCACATATCACAGGTTGTGTGATATCTTTAGCCAATATGTTGTTTTTGATGAAGGCGGCACTGCCTCTGTTCTTCTCTGGCGTCTAATGATGGTAAAAGCCCTATTATCTGGATAATTTGGGTATGTTGGGTTCCAAGCACAGGTCTCCTGTACCATGATTACATCGATGTTGTCAGCCTTGGTAATGACTTCTAGGTGTTGAATTTTGTTTCTAAAGTCACTGCAGACAACCCAAATACAACATGCAATTCAAATGACACACCAAAATTTAGGACAACCTCTCCCTTCCAATCTGCCAACCCTTCAGCCATTTTTCATCTCCTCATCTACCCATAAAACCAACAATAAAAACGAAATGCCAAGTGCACTAATTAAAA
This sequence comes from Halocaridina rubra, assembly GCA_037179515.1. NCBI lineage: Eukaryota > Metazoa > Arthropoda > Malacostraca > Decapoda > Atyidae > Halocaridina > Halocaridina rubra. The sequence continues at coordinate 52,325 of JAXCGZ010018870.1, read as the reverse complement.
AAAGAGTCAATAATCTGAACAAAACTCACACAATCACACTCCCCCCCCTGATCTCGAGATCATCAAAAGGTACGCTAACCCTCCATATCAAAATTAACAGCCCATACTGGTGGCCACTGCACCCTCTGATATCTGCATGGCACCACCTCACCTCCATCTTCATCTCCCCTCTCCTATGGCTCCTCATCACTCATTTCACTTTCTGAACTCACTACTCTTTGGATATCCAATATATGTTGAGGCATACCATCTACAGAGACATTATTTTGTGAATTAATTCCTGTTACCCTACCTCTTCACCACTGCGACGTACAGTGAGCATTGGGTGGTTTCACCCATACCTAATCCCCCACTTTAATGGAACCTTGTCCGTCTTCAACTGTCTCTGTCATATCCTCAGGGACTACACATGGGTGACTCCACTCATACTTAAACACAGACTTCTGAGGAGCTGAGCCTTCTACCTGACTTATCCTCGGTGAAACATTGTACCAAAACACTGCTTCTGCAGGGGAAATCCGATCCCTCTCTGCAGTTGCTTTAATCGTCCTATGGTGCCATTCAATACCATTGCCTCCTGGCCTATATGCAGCCCTAAAGAACCGCTTAATATTCCATTTGTCAATACATTTGATCTAAACGCCATACTGTTGTCCATCAAGAATTCATTAACTGGCCCCCTCTCAAGGAAAATTTCATTCAAAATAGTCTCAACCTCAACAGCATTTTCTGCTTTAAGTTCTCTCCAAATGGCAACATGCCCTGGTCCACAATCAACAATAGTCAAATACAATCCTTACCTATAATGCATCACATCCACGGCTAACCTTCTCCAGTTTTCTTTAACATGAAGTTCACCATGTTCATGGACGATCGGAGCAGGATCAATAGATTGGCATCTCTCACATCTTCAAACCACTCGCTGCACAGCCTCTCTTGTGACCATAGGGTCAACTTTTCTAGCCAAAAATAGGGTTCTCTCTACACCCATGTGATGCGTACCATGCATCTCTTTAACGTTCAGGACTCCAACACAACAACTTGGCGGTTCATCCTCACACACATCTTCGGTCACACTCAACCACTCCTTCTTAATAACCTGCAATGGCAGACTTCACTCAAGCATATACTGTAGCTGAATCCATACGAAGCTCACTTGTCCGTAGCCCCCATTTAATTGCAAGTTTCAAAGCCTTTAGGGCAGCATCCAACTCAACTACATTAATGTGTCCACAATCATTTTGTTTCCTCAGCCAGGCAGCATCCTCTACCTCAACACCACTCTGGTGGCTATATTGCTAGCATCACACCACACCATGCCTTTCTTTGTCTTTTGAAAATGCCATCTACCTCTTACAGGATCCTCCCTCTTTACTGTCTCCAAACTCTTACACCATAGCAACTGTTCTCTCTCTGATCTCGTCCTCACATTGAACATCCTCTGCTACCCTCTTTACAGAACTACATGCTACACGAAGCCAGCCAGCAACTGGATTGTGCCCTACCAGCTCTCCGCATACAGAAAACAGCTCACACTGACTCAGCATGCCCTTTACTTCTGGAATTTCATTTCCCCTATTAAAAACAAGTCTACCTGCCATATCACACTTTATCCTAAGCACTAATGCTACCCCTCCCTGCAACGGCTCAGGGGGTTTAGTTTTCACACCATACTCTTCCAAGTGATTCACAGCTCCAGTTGCCTTACCATTCTTTCATCCACCAATATATCATCTATATATGAATATGTGGCAGCTTTAACTCTCTCATTTTTCCCCAAAACAGTCTTAAGAATCAGGGTCATAATTAACAGTGCAGAATTTTGGCCAAATCCCACCCTAGTTAAACAGTAGGTCTCTCCTTTTTAACTCACTAGCTGATACTTCCACAACTTCTTATGTACATGAAGCTGCAAATAGGCTGATTTAAGATAAACTTCAGCTGATGCCCCAGCTGTCTGTCTCCATTCTTGCAATGTCTCTCCATGCACATCTGCTACATCGTCACCTGTGTTACACCTCACGTAACCATTGAATTCACGGAAGTCCAATACTGGTCTAATTTTATTTTTAGTTGGCTGCGTTACTGCCATCAATGATAACACTCCTTTCTCCACCTCCTCCTCCTAAGATTTAAAATGCCTTTCTCAATCCTCCTCTTTACCTCTCTCTCAAACCCATCTCTAGTCTATGAATCTAGAGAGTTCTCATAACAACCGACTGTATTCTGTAATAGTGGTGCTTCCCCCTTAAAGAACCACTCAACTATCCAACGCTCGCCATCGAACTCTGCATGAAAATCCTAATCCTCAATTACATAATGGGTGTTGCTCTTCGGTGAACTTATTGCAACTAGGCTACACTATGTGGTGTCCCAAAACTTACACCATGCTTATTGATCACAACACCTCCAAGTTACCCTATTACATCCATTCCCATTACAACATCAATACCCTCTATTATCTTGTCAGCCACAATAGCATTAACTTTTACTTGCTTCTCACCCACCAAGAGCTCCACCTCACTGACGCCCTTGCAGTCAACTTTTCTGTCATCAAAAATCATAATGGCACAGGTGCCTATAAGACTCTTCACTAACAGCGAGGCCAAAATTGTAGCAAAACACCCTGAATCCACAAGAGCTTGTGCCTCCTTATCCTCCACCTTTACAGTTCCTACTGGCAATGTACAAGGTAGTGCCTTTACTCGTTCAAAGGGGTAGCCACCAGTACAGTAGCCCACCCTGTTTGTTTCCCTGGTTGCATTACATTGCAATAGGCCCTGTCATACCACATTTAAAATAGGTTATAGGAGGTTTCGCTTCCTTACTATCTCACATGTGTGGCCCATTGTACCTAAAACACTTGCCTCTATATGACAAGAAACCTCCTCTCACACTTCCTGTACCAGTAAGCCTTCCAGCCCCAGCCCCTTTCACAGCCACTATTGCTACTTCTGGTACCTGCTTTGCGGCCAATATCTATGAATTAGGTATCACTATATTCATTGATATAGTTCCAATATCTGGAATTTGTTGTAACGCTATTGAAATGTGGTCGGAAAACCCATTCACAAAAGTTAATTTGACTATTTTTTCAAGTGCCGCTCCAGTAAACCCAGCCAGTTTCCTAACTTCACTAGCAAATACATCCACCTGCTCTCCAGTCCACTTAACTATTCCAAACTTACCATAGGCCGCAAACTCCACATCAGTAAACGCATCTTTTAATCTTTTCTCTATCATTTCTGCATTTTGCTGGTCTTCTTCACTCATCTCTCAGAACAAAGACAAGGCATCACCTCCTAAATATAGGGGAAGAAAACTCGCTACAGCAGCTACATCCTCTATTTTCTTTAACTTAGCAAGTAATTTTGCCTTGTTTAACACCTTTAAGCTGCTTACTATCACCCATTGTTCATGGCCTAGATAGCTTTTGGTTTAATATATATATATATATATATATATATATATATATATATATATATATATATATATATATATATATATATATATATATATATATATATATATATATATATATATATATATATATATATATATATATATGTATGTATGTATGTGATTACCTAATTGTGATTACCTAATTGTGTTTACTGGAAAGAGCCCAAAGCTCGTATCTTCCCGTCTCCTCATCGGTTCCATTTTATACTTAGTGGTACTTATCATACCTGTCCTTAAAACTATGGATTGAGATACCATTAACTACCTCCTCGCTTAGCCAATTCCAATTATCAACTACTCTTACATTGAAAAAGTATTTCCTTACATCCTGCAAACAAGTTTTCTTACGAAGATTCAAACTATGACCTCTAGTTCTAGAGCCAGCCATATCAAAATATCGATCCCTATCCACTCTATCATAACCATGAAGGAATTTCAAGACTGTCACCATATCCCCCCTCACTCTTCTAGCTTCGAGTGATGGTAAGTCTAATTCCCTCAGCCTCTCATCATAACTGAGATTGCGTATTTCTGGCACCAGTTTCGTGGCATGTCTTTGAACTTTTTCAAGCTTAGCTATGTGCTTTTTCAAGTGCGGATTCCAAAAGGGGGCTGCATATTCGAGTTTTGGCCTCACATAGGTTACATAAATATTTCTGAACATTTCCTTGTCCATGTGCCTGAAGGCTACCCTTACATTTGATAAGAATGCATATGCTGCCCTTACTATGTCATTTATATGTATTTCTGGAGACAAATCTGCCAGTATGTTTACTCCTAGATCTCTCTCATTTTTTGTCTCTTGAAGTTGTACTCCAGCCACCAAGTAGTCAAGCTTGGGCCTTCTTGCACTTGTACCCATTCTCATTACCTTACATTTTGAAGTATTGAATTTCATTAGCCACTTTTCTGACCACTCATGCAGATTATTTAGATCCTCCTGAAGTTCTCTACCATTGTTCTCGTTTTTTACTTTCTTCACAATCTTTGCATCATCTGCAGACATATTCATGAATGTATGTATGTATGTATGTATGTATGTATGTATGTATGTATGTATGTTATTACCTAATTGTGTTTACGGGAAAGAGCCCAAAGCTCATATCTGTATGTATGTATGTATGTATGTATGTACATACATACATACATACATACATACATACATACATACATACATATATATCAAGGGCAGCATATGCATTCTTATCAAATGTAAGGGTAGCCTTCAGGCACATGGACAAGGAAATGTTCAGAAATATTTATGTAACCTGTGTGAGGCCAAAACTCGAATATGCAGCCCCCTTTTGGAATCCGCACTTGAAAAAGCACACAGCTAAGCTTGAAAAAGTTCAAAGACATGCCACGAAACTGGTGCCAGAAATACGCGATCTCAGTTATGATGAGAGGCTGAGGGAATTAGACTTACCATCACTCGAAGCTAGAAGAGTGAGGGGGGATATGGTGACAGTCTTTAAATTCCTTCATGGTTATGATAGAGTGGATAGGGATCGATATTTTGATATGGCTGGCTCTAGAACTAGAGGTCATAGTTTGAATCTTCGAAAGAAAACTTCTTTGCAGGATGTAAGGAAATACTTTTTCAGTGTAAGAGTAGTTGATAATTGGAATTCGCTAAGCGAGGAGGTAGTTAATGGTATCTCAATCCATAGTTTTAAGAACAGGTATGATAAGTATCACTAAGTATAAAATGGAACCGATGAGGAGACTGGGAAGATACGAGCTTTGGGCTCTTTCCCGTAAACACAATTAGGTAATCACAATTAGGTAATCACATACATACATACATACATACACATATATATATATATATATATATATATATATATATATATATATATATATATATATATATATATATATATATATATATATATATATATATATATATATATATATATATATATATATATCTCCGGTTTTTCAACCAAGGGTTAGGACGGTTGCCTTCTTGCGAAGGACTTGTTTTGGCAGATGTAATCCCTACCCTGAGTGCAAGCCCTCGCTAACCTCAGACCGTGACGGGCGTGAACCTTCGACCTGACGCCTCAGAGTATATCATTGAAGATATTCTTCCTGAGAGTAGAGGCACTGAGGACATGAGGAGGAACTATCCGAAAGGAGATTACATCAAAATGAATGAGCTTTTTGCAGTTATTGACTGGAGAACCTTATTTTACAACAAATCTGTACAAGAAATGTATGACATCTTTTGTGAGAAATATGGGAAGATAGTAGATTGCTGCATACCTGTCACCAAAGTAGGTGTAATTCATGCCAGAGAGAAATGGTTCGATAATGGGTGTAAAAGAGCTAAGGAGTGGAGAGACAAATGCTGGAAAAGGTATAGGAGGAGAAAAAACATAAATGCCTGGCAAACCTACAAAAGAGCAAGAAATGACTACCTAAGTAAAAGGAAAGAGGCAGAGAGAGACTATGAGAGGGACATCACCAGGAAGGCTAAAGAAAATCCCAAGCTTTTCCACAGCTTTATCAGAGGAAAACTGAAGGTAAAAGAACAGGTTTTAAGGCTAAAGAGAGCGGATGGAAGCATCACTGAGATGGATGAAGAGATCTGCAAAGAATTGAACAAGGAGTTTCAGTCAGTATTTACAGTAGAAAATACCCCACCCCCTCAGATTGCAGTGATAGAAGCTCAAGGGCCGGTATTAGAGAACATCAACCTTACAGCCACAGAGGTATGCAAAGTGCTGATGAATTTAGATGTTCATAAAGCTACAGGTCCTGATGACATATCCCCTCATGTGCTTAAAAAATGCGCAAACACAATATCAGTGGCACTAAGTATCATATTTAAGGAGTCACTGGAGTCGGGGGAGATTCCAAGATGCTCCAAACAAGCAAATGTGATACCTATCTTCAAAAAGGGAAGGAGGGATACGGCTCTGAAATATAGACCAGTTTCCTTGACCAGCATAGTTTGCAAAGTTATGGAGAAACTACTAAGGCAACATATCTCTCTTCACTTGGAATCCTTCAACTTTTTTCAGTGAGGCAACATGGCTTCAGAGAAGGTAGATCAACAGTAACAAACTTATTAGAATTTTATGATGAGGTAAGCCAAATCTTACAGGAAAGAGAGGGCTGGGCAGATTGCATATTCCTAGACTTCCAGAAAGCGTTTGACACTGTTCCACATGGGAGACTTATTAGGAAGCTGCAATCAATGGCTAGAATAGGTGGAAATGTTTTGGAATGGATAAAAACTTACTTAGAAGGAAGGGAACAGAGGGTTAGAGTAAGACACTCAGTGTCTGAATGGAGAAGAGTTAGTAGTGGAGTTCCACAGGGTTCAGTTTTAGGGCCACTTTTGTTCCTTGTATATGTAAATGACCTACCAGAGTCTGTAAATTCATTCATGAATATGTTTGCAGATGATGCAAAGATTGTGAAGAAAGTAAAAAACGAGAACAATGGTAGAGAACTTCCGGAGGATCTAAATAATCTGCATGAGTAGTCAGAAAAGTGGTTAATGAAATTCAATACTTCAAAATGTAAGGTAATGAGAATGGGTACAAGTGCAAGAAGGCCCAAGCTTGACTACTCGGTGGCTGGAGTACAACTTCAAGAGACAGAAAATGAGAGAGATCTAGGAGTAAACATACTGGCAGATTTGTCTCCAGAAATACATATAAATGGCATAGTAAGGGCAGCATATGCATTCTTATCAAATGTAAGGGTAGCCTTCAGGCACATGGACAAGGAAATGTTCAGAAATATTTATGTAACCTATGTGAGGCCAAAACTCGAATATGCAGCCCCCTTTTGGAATCCGCACTTGAAAAAGCACATAGCTAAGCTTGAAAAAGTTCAAAGACATGCCACGAAACTGGTGCCAGAAATACGCAATCTCAGTTATGATGAGAGGCTGAGGGAATTAGACTTACCATCACTCGAAGCTAGAAGAGTGAGGGGGGATATGGTGACAGTCTTTAAATTCCTTCATGGTTATGATAGAGTGGATAGGGATCGATATTTTGATATGGCTGGCTCTAGAACTAGAGTTCATAGTTTGAAGCTTCGTAAGAAAACTTCTTTGCAGGATGTAAGGAAATACTTTTTCAGTGTAAGAGTAGTTGATAATTGGAATTCGCTAAGCGAGGAGGTAGTTAATGGTATCTCAATCCATAGCTTTAAGGACAGGTATGATAAGTATCACTAAGTATAAAATGGAACCGATGAGGAGACGGGAAGATACGAGCTTTGGGCTCTTTCCCGTAAACACAATTAGGTAATCACAATTAGGTAATCACACACACACACACACACACACACACACACACACACACACACACACACACACATATATATATATATATATATATATATATATATATATATATATATATATATATATATATATATATATATATATATATATATATATATATATATATATATATATATATATATATATATATATATATATATATATATATATATATATATATATATATACACGAAGAACAATGAAACAATATATATACAGGAAACAATAGAATAATGCCAAGACAACACTATACATATGAAAAGTCACTGCAGCCAACTCAAAAGACAACACGCAATTCAAATGAAGCAAGAAGATTAAATGAGGAAAGGAATGAAGAAGAGAAGAAAAATTTTCATTTCAGAGTTCTTCTGGACAAAGGGGAGATAAAGAAGATAATGACAGCAGATCAGGGGATGGGGCCTCATTAAGATTGTTATACTCAAATGCTGATGGATTAGCTGGTAAGGCAGTAGAATTAAAAGATAGGATTCATAACAGTAAGGCAGATAAAGAAGCAATTACAGAGACTAAGTTGAGTGAGGACATAAACAGTGTCACAGTTTTTCCTAATGGCTTCAGAATATTAAGGGTTGAAAGATCAGAGAGGGCTGGTGGAGGGATAGCACTGCTCTTAAGTGAAAGGATTCAAGTTGAAGAAATAAACTTGGCTATAGAGAGTGAGTTCAAGGAATTTCTTGTTGCTCGCATAAATACTGGGTCAGAGAGCATAATAATAACTGTTGTATACAACCCACCAAGGAACCAGAATAGGCTAGAAGTTTATGAGGAAAGTCATATAGGTACTATTGAAGTCATAAACTCAGATGTTAACATGGCACGGGAGAGAAAATGTAGGATTTTGATTATGGGAGATTTTAATCATAAAGAGATAGATTGGATAACTCTTGACCCACACAGTGGTGAGGACTCATTCGGGGCAAGATTCCTAGATTGCGTACAAGGGAATTTCCTACACTAACATGTAATGGAACCAACGAGGGCCAGGGGTGGGGATGAACCATCACGACTTTATCTAGTATTCACATATGATGTGTTGGATATTTAAAAAATTGAGTATGAACCACCAAATGGAAAGAGTGACCACTGTGTGTTGTTGATGGAGTATATCATTGAAGATATTCTGCCTGAGAGTAGAGGCACTGAGGACATGAGGAGGAACTATCCGAAAGGAGATTACATCATAATGAATGAGATTTTTGCAGTTATTGACTGGAGAACCGTATTTTACAACAAATCTGTACAAGAAATGTATGACATCTTTTGTGAGAAATATGGGAAGATAGTAGATTGCTGCATACCTGTTACTAAAGTAGGTGTAATTCATGCCAGAGAGAAATGGTTCGATAATGAATGTAAAAGAGCTAAGGAGTAGAGAGACAAATGCTGGAAAAGGTATAGGAGGAGAAAAAACATAAATGCCTGTCAAACCTACAAAAGAGCAAGAAATGACTACCTAAGTAAAAAGAGAGAGGCAGAGAGAGACTATGAGAGGGACATCACCAGGAAGGCTAAAGAAAATCTCAAGCTTTTCCACAGCATTATCAGAGGAAAACTGAAGGTAAAAGAACAGGTTGTAAGGCTAAAGAGAGCGGATGGAAGCATAACTGAGACGGATGAAGAGATCTGCAAAGAATTGAACAAGGAGTTTCAGTCAGTATTTACAGTAGAAAATACCCCACCCCCTCAGATTGCAGAGATAGAAGCTCAAGGGCCGGTTTTAGAGAACATCAACCTTACAGCCACAGAGGTATGCAAAGTGCTGATGGATTTAGATGTTCATAAAGCTACAGGTCCTGATGACATATCCTCTCATGTACTTAAAAAATGCGCAAACTCAATATCAGTGGCACTAAGTATCATATTTAAAAAGTCACTGGAGTCAAGGGAGATTCAAAGATGCTGGAAACAAGCAAATGTGATACCTATCTTCAAAAAGGGAAGGAGGGATATGGCTCTGAACTATAGACCAGTTTCCTTGACCAGCATAGTTTGCAAAGTTATGGAGAAACTACTAAGGAAACATATCTCTCTTCACTTGGAATCCTTCAACTCTTTGTCAGTAAGGCAACATGACTTCAGAGAATGTAGATCAACAGTAACAAACTTATTAGAATTTTATGATGAGATAAACCGAATCTTACAGGAAAGAGAGGGCTGGGTAGATTGCATATTCCTAGACTTCCAGAAAGCGTTTGACACTTTTCCACATGGGAGACTTATTAGGAAGCTGCAAACAATGGCTAAAATAGGTGGAAATGTCTTGGAATGGATAAAAACTTACTTAGAAGAAAGGGAACAGAGGGTTAGAGTAAGACACTCAGTGTCTGAATGGAGAAGAGTTAGTAGTGGAGTTCCACAGGGTTCAGTTTTAGGGCCACTTTTGTTCCTTGTATATGTAAATGACCTACCAGAGTCTGTAAATTCATTCATGAATATGTTTGCAGATGATGCAAAGATTGTGAAGAAAGTAAAAGACGAGAACAATGGCAGAGAACTTCAGGAGGATCTAGTCTGCATGAGTGGTCAGAGAAGTGGCTAATGAAATTTAATGCTTCAAAATGTAAGGTAATGCGAATGGGTACAAGTGCAAGAAGGCCCAAGCTTGACTACTCGGTGGCTGGAGTACAACTTCAAAAGACAGAAAATGAGAGAGATCTAGGAGTAAACATACTGGCAGATTTGTCTCCAGAAATACATATATTTGGCATAGTAAGGGCAGCATATGCATTCTTATCAAATGTAAGGGTAGCCTTCAGGCACATGGACAAGGAAATGTTCAGAAATATTTATGTAACCTACGTGAGGCCAAAACTCGAATATGCAGCCCCCTTTTGGAATCCACACTTGAAAAAGCACATAGTTAAGCTTGAAAAAGTTCAAAGACATGCCACGAAACTGGTGCCAGAAATACGCAATCTCAGTTATGATGAGAGGCTGAGGGAATTAGACTTACCATCACTCGAAGCTAGAAGATTGAGGGGGGATATGGTGACAGTCTTGAAATTCCTTCATGGTTATGATAGAGTGGATAGGGATCGATATTTTGATATGGCTGGCTCTAGAACTAGAGGTCATAGTTTGAAGCTTCGTAAGAAAACTTCTTTGCAGGATGTAAGGAAATACTATTTCAGTGTAAGAGTAGTTGATAATTGGAATTCGCTAAGTGAGGAGGTAGTTAATGCTATATCAATCCATAGTTTTAAGGACAGGTATGATAAGTATCACTAAGTATAAAATGGAACCGATGAGGAGACGGGAAGATACGAGCTTTGGGCTCATTCCCGTAAACACAATTAGGTATGTACAATTAGGTAAGTACCGAAATTCGGAACAACCTCTCCCTTCCCTGCGGGCCACAAGTGGAAGGTCCGCTCACCCTCAAGGGTGAACATCCAACAAAAAAAAAACCTCTCCCTTCCAATCTACCAACCCTTCACCCGTTACTCATCTCCTCATCTACCCATACGACCAACAACAAAAACGAAGCGCCAAGCTCACCAATTAAAAGCATCCGACAATCTGAACAAAACTCACACAATCACACCCGCACTTGTCACATATCTTTAATTGCCTAACTCCAGGTGCTTGGGTAATTAATAAACAAGGACAGTGAGAGTTTCGTCAGACTGAACTTCACACTTCTTTCTATAGGGAGTTTACTTTTCCGCCTACGAAACCAAAGAACTTTTCCGTATCATAAGCTATAGAGGACCCCAGTATTGTCAGCCTTTGTGGACACTTCCAAACTCGTCAGCTCTAGAAAGGACCCAATCTTTGTATATTAATAAACCTAACAGAAAATAGTCAGAGTCTCCTTACCTTTCTTGGGTTTAATTCAACAAAATAAGACTGTCAGAACATACAGGTTTCTCCCATTGAAGAAAGTGGTTATTAAATTCAAAGAGGATGCCCCAAAGTCGCTGATACTGAGACGAACCGTATAGAAAAATAGCTGTAGCAAGAACTGTGGAAATCTGGTAATCATAGAGAGAACCACACATCAGAAAAAAAAAAGACTGAAGAGTAATATTATCATTGACTGTATCTCTTATATCGGTCATGAATTTGTTGATTAGGGAATAAATTGGGGCACAAGAAATTTATTATTTCCGTGCGAATCTAGACAAACGTTTTCACATAAGTAAGATTTCTTATAACTGGGCAAAGGATATTTTTTTTTCATGACACCTGAAATATGCTTAAAAATATGCATAGTGAACCATTAATAAATGTTTACATTCACTTACCTCAGTGAGTGAAACATCTAAAATAGCAAAAAAAAAAAGAAAAAAAAATAATAATATTTCAATTATCAGCTTATTTCTTAACTGGATACGAGATAATATGGCTAACCTTACTGAACCTAATAATACAACTTTCATTAGTTTTTTCCTAATTGAGTGTGCGAAAGCAAAGATATACATAAGCTAAACGAACTTGTCATAAATTTTTCTTAGCTGACGTTAAGATCATGTTAGTCATGCTGAGAAGAGACGTGTATAAAGAATTTTTTTTTTCCTAAACATTTTCATATATATTTTCTCATGTACATACGAGTAATTCTATTTATATTGCGTATATACATTAGGTAATGAGTTAAAATAATTAGAACCACTGATCCTTAAATAGACATTTTTGTGTACAGCATATTCAGGTTCAGGTGTTTTTCAGGAGTTTGCCATTTGATAACAGTGAGTCCCTCGCCAACACCAAATTTGAAGAAGAAGAAGATTGCAATATTAATAACAGAGAATTTTGGAGGGGAATTCGTATTGTTAGTTTTTAAGAATTTTCAGAGCCAGACCGTCATTCTGTGCATATTTTTCCTGTCTGAAGGCTGATATTAGAAAAGTTTTAAGGTACGTATTGTGTATATTTTACTTTAATTCATTGCGGGATAATGACTACCTGTGCTGTACAAAAGCATTGGGCCTAACCTACTCACGAAGCTTTCATTTTAAATATCTATGTATTATTTATATACAGTATTTTCCACCTTTTTAATGATATAGGCTAGTAAGTGAAATCTCAAGGTATGAAATATATATAAAAAAACAAACCAATGCAATTATTTGACCTTTTCTTAACTGTGGGTGAACTTGCTAAACCAAACTAGGGTAAAGGTCCAGTGTAACTCCGCCACCTTAATTCTACCCTTCTCAATAAAGTAAAGTTACTTCGCATTGGCATTAGGTTAGGTTAGTACAAATATGCCAATGCAAAGTAAATTTACCTTATTTAGGAGGGTAGAATTAAGGCGCCGCAGTTATTCTGGACCTTTACCCTAGTTTGGCTTAGCAAGTTCACCCTCAGTTAAGAAAATGTCAAATAATTGCTTTACCCAAACTAGATATTATAAATTTCATAAGATTCATTTTCTGATAGTAACAAATACAGCGTTATTATCATAGACCCGTACGCCATGATCTTCCTAAAGCCTCCAACAATAATAGAATTAAATTATGCCTCAGCTTTTTAGGGGTGTTGCAACTCTGTATTTGTACTTTGGGCGTCTGTTTCATGCCATAAAAATCTATTAAGTTGTTGGTGCCAATGTCACCACACAGAGAGAGACTGTATTCTCCTTGTTTAAAACCTACAGTAGAGTGTGAGTACATATGTATGTATATGTCTACAATCTCCTCTCCTTTTTCTATGAACCAATCCATATAAAATTAAATACACATCCAACTTGATAGCTATATCCACCTAAGAAGCCTTGAATGCTGTTACCATCTCAAAAGCCCAAATTGCTATTTCCATCGTAGAAGCCCAGATGGATATTCTCTCTCAGAAACCCAGTTGAATAGATAAGTCAGACAACGAAGTAAGAGCAACTTAGTCAGACAGTCCAATAGACCGTTAACATAGTCTTGGGGCAATATAGTATAATAATATGCTCAGACTGTTACTCCCCTATAAACCTATTTTATATCTTCAACTCGTGACGGTTTTATTCAAAGCAACGCTACTGCAATTTATAAATTATATATAATTTATCTCTCTACAAAGCCACTCTAATATGTCACTGGTGGAGAAAGTTGGGATCCTATAGAAAATAGCACAAATTCTTTGGACATGTATTAAAATAATCATATACCGTAATTTTAGAATCATCCTGAGACTTTTGAGCGAAACAAACTTGGCAATAAAAAGCAAATAACCAGCACATACTGAAAATTGAAAGTATTTCGGGGCAGGATTCTTTGGTTTGAGGTTATAGCAAGGACTCTTAATCTACTTAGATTGAGGCACCCTTGTGAAAGCAATTGGAAAATTGCAGACCCTTGGTAGCAGTTTGAATTATTATTAACTGAAGGTGGATTATGTCAGAGGAAGGGAGTAATAAAACAGTTATTTGTGTTGGAATTCTGTTATTGGAATAAAAATACATATTATGCATACAAATATAAATATTCTCTTACTCGAATATGAATGAATGCACAAACTGATTCCTGCCTGGATAAGGAGCAGTGTTTTCAGTGTCGTAGGAACAATATTTGAACGTTGATTACTTCCAGTTCTGCTTAGCCGTATTGATATCAAGCTCTCCTTGGAATCCGCTGCAAAAATGTCGGTTTTACTCAAAGGTTCAATCCGTAACTGGCCAGAGAAACAATATTAGTTGTGAAGGGATTAATGCCATTGCAAAGAATGCCGCCAGGTAATTATAAAACGGCAGGTCATTACCATCACACACACATAAAAGAGTGAGAAGATTAGTAATCCTTGTCTGAAATGTTCCAAAAGCCTCGAGCCTTCTAGAGGATATGGGGTCAGTCATTTTTTTTAAGAACATGAGAAAATGACAGAATACAAAATGCCAATTGATACATATGTCAGCTCCAATGTTTTCATCTTTAACAGCCACAGCCACCCACTTCCTTAGTACTATGCATTCATGCAGAAAATTTTTATGTCCTAAGTACAATATGGATTCAAAATTCTGAGGCACCCTTAGCCCATTTTGCAGCACCCCAATTTGGGATCACTGGTTAAAGGTCAAATAATCTTATTGGTATATATTTAGTGTCACACCTCATCAAGTAATATGATTATACTAAACATAAAGAAAAAGTGAAAACCACTAAAAGCAAGCATTTCAGTTATCAACTCTTTGAAGTGGGAGTAAGCTAATCTAACCAAATATTTGCATACATTTTGTATTTTTCTATCTGTGGGGGTGAAGTAAACATCTATAGTAGGTTGCCCCATGGCACGAACCGCCCATTGCAATACTTCGCATTGTACAGAAAAAGCATTGACAATACATTGAACTCGGCAATCTAACATGATGTACTAGAGAGATTTTTGGATTATGCAAGCCAGTGAAATGAATTCTGTATATAAGGGCAGTATTTAATAAAAAAAATCCTACATAATCTTTTCTAGGTACTGACAGAGTGCATCTCACTAAATGCTTAAGAGCTTCCAATATTTTTCAGTTAGCTAAGGACATGGTAGTTGGATTTGTTAACTGAGATAAATACCTATACAGATATTGAGACACATCATTAACTTTCCTATATTTTTTCTACCGGGATGGGTGCATGGTTGACTTTTATGACTTTTCAGTTTACACTTCTGTTTCTATATTGTAAATGTTTCTTTCATAATGATGAAATTTTATGGAGATTTCGCTTTCTACACTGTACTTACTGAAAGACATTATGGAGATTTCGCTCTCTACACTGTACTTGCTGAAAGACAAACTTGTTACTGAATAATTTTCAAGTTTAAAGACATTCATGGGAATATATATTTTTTCAAAGATAATTGCTTGACTGGGATGGTTTATGTAACTCTGTTTTTATAGATGAATTTTGATTGGTAATAATCTCGATGTCACAAAAGGGTTAATCTTTTTGAGCATATTAATACTTGTTATGATGCTCACATGCTCAGTTTATATTTTCTGCAGTGGAATAAATTAAATAACAGTATACTACATATATGGCTACTTTATCCATTTTTGTCCAATACAGTGATACCTCTAGTCTTGGACTTAATCCGTTCCTTAACCCCATTCGTGAGTCGAAATGTTCTTAACTGGAAACAATTTTTCCCATTGAAATGCATGTAATTCCAATTAATCCATTCCCCAGCCCCAGAAATATACCTTTTTAATTTTTGTATTGGTTTATATGTGAGAGAAATGTATAATCTAATGAAAAATAGCCTTAATTGTAGAAAAATACAGTACAGTATGCTACTGTACTAAAATAAAACATGGTACAGTATTTACCTTTGTAGTTGATAGTTGCTACCACATATGGAGGAGGAGGAGGAGGACCCTTCCATAAAAACGTTGGTGCAATTGTTCAGGTAGGAGGAGGAGGACCCTTCCATAAAAACGTTCGTGGAACTGTTCAGGTACAGGTTGCATTTCTAGTGTTTTCTCTCTACATGTAAGTTCTCTTTTGGAAGATGGTTTCCTGGCTGGTATTGGCACAAGAAAACGATCCAGAAAAACTTGTCTTTTTCTTTATTGATAAATTTTTCTGAAATGGGACATCACATTGTCATTTAAAATGTTCACTTCTCTGTTGCTTACAGTTTTGTCCGGGTGATGACTGTCAATAAAACCTGCACATCATTCCACTTTCTAAAAATGTCTTTTAACTTATCACTTGAAACCTATACCCTCTCATCCCACTCCTCCACTGATTGCTCCTCTTGGATGGTGAGTTCTTGTTTGTTGTCCTCCACCAGCTCCTCCACATCCTCCTCGTTGACCTTGAAGCCCAAACTTTTGGCCATGGCCACAATCTCATTCACTCTATTGACAGCTGTCACTTGCTTGAAATCCTCAAAGTCTCTATCAGCCAGACAACCTGGCCAAAGTTTCCTTCAGGCGGACTGCAGTATGCAGTATGCCTTGTCAGTGAGGCCTATG
The DNA here is from genome assembly GCA_037179515.1 of Halocaridina rubra. Lineage (NCBI taxonomy): Eukaryota > Metazoa > Arthropoda > Malacostraca > Decapoda > Atyidae > Halocaridina > Halocaridina rubra. Next base: position 35,637 of record JAXCGZ010018870.1, on the reverse strand, counting down.
CAGTGAAAGATATTGAAGTGGTCATTCCAAAATTCATGTAGGGTCAAATCCGTGTCGTTGGTGACCTGGAAACACTTGGAAGAAAAGACCCTTCGTATACAGTTTTTTAAAATTAGAAGTGACTTGCTGGTCCATGGGCTGGAGGAGAGGAGTGGTGTTTGGAGGCAGAAATTTGACTTTTATGTAGTCGTATTCGATATCAAGGTCCAAACCTGGAGGATGGGCAAGAGCGTTGTCCATTACCAGAAGACACTTAAAGGGCAAACTTTTTTCTTCAAGATATTTCTTAACAGCTGGTGCAAAATCTTCAGTCAACCATTCTATGAAAAGGATACATGATACCCAAGCCTTGGTATTCGATCTCCACATTACTGGAAGTCTAGCCCTCAACACATTATTGTGCTTAAAGGCATACAGATTTTCAGACTGGTATACTAAAAGAAGCTCAATCTTGCAATCCCCTCTTGCATTAGTGCACAATAAAAGTGTAAACCTGTCCTTTTTATATTTTATGTGATACCGGGACAGGCAAAAACTGCCCACATCAATAAAGGCCCGGGCACGAAAAAACACCAAGACGAAGGAAAAGAAAAAAGTTAAGGACAAAGCAGAATTGAGGTAAAATTGCGCAAAGGAAAACAACTGGCAGAAAAACTATTCAAAGTACAGAGGACTTAGCAATATTGAGAAATAGGCCCTGAGATGACGATAGATCCGCTTTTTGAAGGGAGATAGGTCATAATAATTAGGAAAGACAGAGGGAGGAAAAGAGTTACAGAGTCTGGAGGTAGATAGGAAGAAGCAGTCGCTGCACCAACCAATCCCGAGCTACAAATCTCCACACAGTACCTGTGAGATGAGGCTGCTTGGTGAGTGTTAAGCGGCCTCAGCAGTTGGGGAGGGATGCAACTTCCCAACTCATCAAAGCAGCGATGGAAGTAGTAGAGATAGAAAAGAGAAAGGGATGATACCTTATGGCGAAGAGAGAGAGAATTGAGATTTGAAGTAAGAGAAGGATCATTAATGAGTCTGACTGCCTTAGAGTCAAACCTATCAAGGAGATAAGTATAAGAAGAAACACCCCAGATGTGTGAGCAGTATTCTAAGCAGGGGCGGATAAGACCTTTTTAGATTTTAAGTAATGTAAAGAGGAAAAGTAATGAAGAAAACGAAACAGAATCCCCAGGTTTTTGGATAAAGATTTAGAACTTTGGATTGTATGATTCCTCCAAGACAACTTAGAGGCTATATGGATTCCTAGTATGGTGATATAATTAAGAGGGTAAATTTCGTCAGTTTCGAAGACAATAGGGTTATCAGGAGGAGAAAAAGATGAAGAGATAGCCAGAAACTGTGTCTTGGAGGCATTGAATTTAACTAAAATTTGAGTGGCCCACTCAGATACCCTCTGCAAATCGGAGCTGAGAGTAAAAGAAAGAGTGAAACAAGACAAGGGTGAAACAAGGCAAGGGCCTCTCTTTCTCCCACATCAGTTTGAGAAGGATTAAGCCACCCACTGTGGTGTACATTGAAGTACTTTGGTTTGTAACCAGACAGTGCCTTCTCTTGGGTTATGTAGGTCCTTCTAGGCATTTTTTCCAAAACATTCCTGTTTCATCACAGTTACAAACTTGCAGCTAGACGTAACCTTCATTTTTTATAAATTTAGCGAATTCTACCACGTAGGTATCCACTGCCTTTTGGTCCGAACTAGCCTCCTCTCCATATCTAACAACACAATGAATTCCAGTTTGTCAACAAAATTTCTCAAACCAGCCTCTACTTGCTTTAAATTCATCAATTTTAGCGCCACTATCACTCGGAGTGTTCGCTACTAAATCAAGGTGTAACTGTAGAGTTGTAAGGGGTCATTGTTTCTTGCTAGCCTTTTCCATCTTCTGTCTCGCGTATTCTACTCCCTTATCCTCTTATACCTTATATCATTTTCTTTAATATCCTTTAGTCTGAATTTTGGCCTTCCTTTTCTTCTCCTCCCCTCCACTTCCAGAAAATAAAAAAGAAGCTGAGAGAACAATTACACAATATTTGAATATATCAATTAACATGTGTACTCTATTATTGTAAAACTACATGATGTTTTGTGATATTTGTTCATAATGTTTCTTGTATTTTGTGTATATACATTTTATGAATACCCACTGTATATAATGTGGATATAAAGAAATTTTAATTATTCATTAATATATTAGCTTACACATATCTTCTCTTCACATTTTTTACATGGCCGAATCTATGTAATCTTTCATATTTCAAGTTCAGTATAAGGCCTGTTAGTACTATATTGAATTTTCTTTTTTGTCTTATGTGTTACTATTAGTCCGTTTTGGGGTGGACACAGATGGAAGCTGAGAAATTAAGGCTGAATGTCCTTCCTGCTGCCCCACTATGGGCTAAAATGCTGGTCCGTAATTCATGCCATATAGGATCACATTAGGAACATAATCATATGTGGCAAGTGATGCCTTTTAGACTACAATTCTACAGTATACCAGACACAATTAACATGCTGTAGTTTGAAATTTTCCCTCTAATAGTAAGAGATGTTTGTTATCTGCTACAGTTCGATGTTAAGTCTTCCTTTAGTTATGGTTCTTTTTCTATGCCTAAAACAACACCAAATATTCTTTGATATTCGTTACACATCTCGTACTATCCCTTCACATCTTACAAGTCACAACAGTTGCCATCTCTATTTCTCTTTACTTTTTGTTTTCTTCGTGCCCTAGCCCGATAACGGCATATTTATTTAAGTTTAATTTTTTGCTCGTCATGGTGCCACAATCTTTGAAACAAAAAATCCATTTTCTTGTCAGTCTGTTGGAGTTTGATAATTTCTCTTTGTGAATGCCAAAATGTGCATTTTTGGCAAAGCTACTTGTATCCCTTGTATATAACTGCACTATGATAAAGTTTTCAACTTTTCAGTTCTCATCATGAGTGCTGATACATCTGTAAAATCACCAGCGTGGATTCGACCCGAGGATGTTATGCGAGTGAGAAAAATCAAAGCCAAGAAAAAAGCGTTACAGGCTCGCATGATAAGTTCAACCACATCCTTACGGATTCTTGCCCCAACTCACAGTCAGGCTAATGTTTCTCTCGGTCAAGATATTAAAAGGAGAAATCCCTTCCGGTATGGTAGCATATTGATAGTTTGAATGTTTCAGTTATTAGATGATTTTTAAAATTTAGAAAGCTAAACATATGATCTATATAACTTGCATGCACTTTCGTTCTAAGTGTTGTATTTTGTATTTAAGAATTCTGACACACCTAGTAAAATTAGCAGCTGAGTTTAGAAGTAATAGAGTGTGATAGAATATTGTACCTACAGTAAATATTTTTCTTTTTGCTGTAGATTTTCTCCTAACAAAAAATCAAGGCACGATGAAGACAGCCATATTGAAGCTGCAAGTGATGCTTCTCTCTTTCGTCTCTTGAACACTACAGAGGGAAAAGATTTTAACACGCTTAACTCTCAGGAATCGTTTAATTTTACAAGTTTCTTTAGAAAAGAACTTGGTGCTTCAACAACACCAGTAAGTGTAAATGTATAGTACTGTAATTTCATGTATTTCTCATGCAGCATAAACATAATGCCTCTAACAAGAGTAACATTTATAATTATAACTTTAGCTTTAAGTACTGTGAAGCTATTCGGGGATAGCAGTAATGCAGTGGTTATAGCACTCGACTCGGGAAGAGAGTCAAACCCTCTTTTGAGTCCAACATATTGTGTTGAGCGGGTATTCAGCCTTTATTCTGAATCACCAAACTATCTATGTCCATCCGAACTCGAATGGGGATCAATAGCAGTGGTGAACCTTCAGGGTGAAGCATTTGCCCCATAGATATTTTGCCCTCAAAATGTCCCCCAAGCGGATTTGTCAACTGTAAGAGCAGAGTATTGTTCCAACCTGTTTTACCCTGTGGTGGAGAGAATTTTGGCAGAAATTGCAGCCAGTTTTGAAGATCCCAATAATACTTCAGTGAAGAACTTTGACAAGCCAAAAGACTGGTTGACAGTAAGAAACCTGAGGGTCAGGGGATACAGAGCATGGTTGGATTTTCTGCTTCCTTGGCTCCATACAAGGAAGCATTCCCTGATTTCTGAAGTTTATTCTGTTGCATTGGTTATGCCACCTTCAGCCTCATGTGAGAGGAGTTTCCTCACTCAGAAAGAGCAAAGATTACCTGAGAACTACAGTGTATTAGACTGGACTTGATTAATGTAATATCTATCCATTGCAAGAAAATAAAGAAATTAAGTTTAGATAAATTTTTGGACATAATTGTGGTTTAATACAATAATAGAAAAATTCAGTTGTTTTAGTTAGTAATCCTAACTAGCACTATGGGTTTTTGTGTAAGTTGTAATATGAATGGATATCCAATACAATTATATAATCTACTAGACTAGTGCCTTTTTATGCCTATAATCTGCATGTATGCTAGCAATCATAATAATTAGTCTTATTACATTGTATTCTCATATTCTGTGGTTATAAATTTAATTAACAATTTTCAAATTATTGTGCTAATTCGTGTTACACTCTTTTGCAACAAGTACTTTGAAGCCAGTAATTTAAGTAATTGTACTATTCAGTGCAGCATAAAAACAAATATACTATGACATTTGAGAAATTAATTGGTCATTTGCTCGAAGGGTTTTTCTTGTTTGATAGAGTACTGAAGCATGTTTGTTTTAGAATAAAACTTTTTGAAGCACTAAAGTCATAGCCATCATTAAAATTTTTCTTCTATTCAGCCTTAATTGTTTCACCAAAGATATCAATGTCAGTGACAGGAGGCAGTATTTTTTAAATAAATTCAGTTTGAATATAGGCCTATGCTCGTGTTGCAAACTCATCCTCAGAAATCTGGCCAGATTAGCCAGAAATGCAATATTTTATGTAATTAAAAATTTAAATTTTTCTGGGGAGCATGCCCTGGACTCCCTAGGCATGCTTTGCACCTATAGCACTTGCGTCTCTGCCCATAAAAAAATTTCACTGGCTCCCTGCTTGCCTTCTCCCAATCAGACTCCTCTAGTGTTTGCCACAGATTAATAGGCCCATGAAATGGTAAACAACAACAGCTATGAATGTATCTTAGTTACATATTGCTAGAGAAGATGTGCACATATAATTGTACATAGTTTTTGCAATTTAATGTGAAAAAGCATTTCTACGCATCTACGAAGTATACTTTACTATTTCCCAAAACTGTTGATCTTACTGATTATTTTGATAATTTTAGGATGAGGAATCAGCAGAACATGTCTGGACGAATAGGTTATCTGTTGATTGGAGCCTTAAGTCGAGAGTTCGATTCAAATCTCACAAAGCTCTTCCATGGAAACATAATTTCAAGGTCAGTAAATGTCATGTAATGGTGTTAATGCTGTATATCTTTTGTAGTAGGTTATCAGTTTTATCAGATACTGCACACAAACCTGCAAGTTTTAAAGAGTATTGTTTAGTGTGGGATTTGTAGCATTAAACAATGGTAATTCATGAACTCCATTGTGATTGGAATGGAAGGTCTGGAGGTGGAAAATAGTGAGTCATGGTTGAAAGTCTTGGATTTGTGAAAAGATTGCATTGTTGCTGATACTGTTAATATCATTGTCTTCTATAAGAGAGAGACACGGCCATAATTCTTGAATAATTGCCAGTGCATCAGAGGTTAGGTTTTTATGTATGTTGGAAACGACCTTGCCATTGTAAAGAAGATTGTGGGGTTTCTTTGCAGACGTAGATATTGGTAATATTGTTGTGGAGAAATGAGAAATGAAACAACTTCTAGAACAACAAGCTTCATCCTTTTGCATGCCCACTTGGAGGATGATATGAAGCTTGTGGATTAGGACAGAGATAATGATGCAGTTGCAACTTCTTTAGGCCTTAGCTTAGAAAAGTTTGCTGAAGCTAATGCGCTGATGTAAAGGCATTTGATATATTGTTTAATTTGAGTGTTTCTCTCACAAGCACTTGCAAGAAACTACTTGAGCAGGAACCTTTTTGTAAAACCATATTGGCTTATTAGATATCATAAAGATTAGTAACCCCAATATCCAATGTCAAGTTAAATAACCTCTTAAATGGTTAGGTTAGGTTAGGTCATAATAGGATAGGTGAGATGTCTTGTAAATATGAAAAACCTTAGAGCATGCTGGGTTTACTCTTCCTTACAAGATATGCCATATCTTCAGCAGCATGAAGAGAATATAATAATTTATCCCAATAAATACGTTTTCAAGAAGGAGCATCTCCTAATTACACCATATATATTCCATCCTTCCACCTCTTCTGCTGCTTTTGTTGCAACAATCCTACACTTCCCATGACACTCTCTGTTACCAAAGGAAACTTTGTTAAACCTTCTTATGAGGAGAACGAGGTGGGAATTCCTGATTTTCTATATACTGATTGTACCAAGTGAGTACACAACTTGATAACTCACCCATATTTTGCTGTACAGTATTTCTACGTCATCGTCACAATTACCATATTATTTTTAAGCAAATTTTCCATGGTATACTAGTATGACGCTTACATTATTTGTCTCATGTTATTCCTATCCGTTAATGCAAAATCCCATAATGCAATACTAATAATTGTACTGCAACAGAATCATACTGCTATACTTAGTTAAAATGCTAATTCAGAAATGTTGTATTGTACTACTGTAATATTTGAAAAGAAATGAAAGAACTTCTAGAACAACAGGCTGCTTCCCTTGTATGCCCACTTGGAGGATAATATAAAGCTTGTGGATAGGTAAATATAATGATGCAGTCGCAACTTTTTTAGGCCTTGGAAAAGTTTGATGAAGCCACTACGCTGATGTAAAGGCATTTAATATATTGTTTAATATGAGTGTTTGTCTCATGAGCACTTGCAAGAAACTACTTGAGCAGGAACGTTTTTGTGAAACCATTTTGGCATATTGGATATCTAAAAGATGAGTAACCCCCTTATCCCATGTCAAGTTAAATAACCTCTTAAATGGTTAGGTTAGATTAGTCACAATAGGTTAGGTGAGATGTCTTGTAAATATGATAACACCTTAGAGCATGCTGGGTTTACTCTTCCTTACAAGATATGCCATATCTTCAGCAGCATGAAGAGAATATAATAATTTATCTCAATAAACACGTTTTCAAGAAGAAGGAGCATCTCCTAATTGCACCTTATATATTCCATCTTTCCACCTCTTCTGCTTTTGTTGCGACAACCCTACACTTCCCATGACGCTCTCTGTTACTAAAGGAAGCTTTGTTAAACCTTCTTATGAGGAGAACGAGGTGGGAATTCCTGATTTTCTATACTGAATGTACTAAGTAGTACAAAACTTGATGACTCACCCATATTTTGCTGCACAGCATTGCTACGTCATCGTCGAAATTACAATATTTTTTTAAGGGGCTGCAGCAAATTTTCCATGGTATGCAAGTATGACGCTTACATTATTTGTCTCATGGTTTTCCTCTCCGTTAATACAACATAGAATCATACCACTGTACTTAGTTAAAATGCTAATTCAGAACAGTCGTATTGTACTACTGCAATATTTGAAAAGTCTTCGTAAATACGCTCATTGTTATTAAATTTTTACATTGACATTTTCGTAAAATTAATATTCAGTTTCTTGTCAACATGTTTCACTTCAAGATATATCATTACTCAAATTCCAACAGTACACCACATGCACTCTATGTGTACCTCAAGGACGAATTGACATATTAACTTATTATTGACTCATTTCAACACAGGGGGTCCCCACTTTATGTCAGAGTTCTGTTCCTGACAGCTGACTTAAAGAGGATTTTGACTTAAGTCAGATCATACCTATAATTCAATCCTAGGTCTGAGGAGACTGGGGCGGGTGAGTCTGGAGAGGCAAAAGAACATACAGTACATAATCTATAGAAATAATTTAAGTTCTCATTGTAAGATATAGTATAGCTAAACTACATGTACAGTATACTAAATATATAAATATTAAAGCACTACAGTAATGCAAAACAGTACAGTAAAATATGTCTTACCTTCACTCTCATATCTCTATTTCAGGTATCTTATTGCGAAATTTATTGCTAATGTTCTACTTTAGTATCATTAGTATCACTGTATTAATATTACTATCACTACTATTGTTATTATCATTATTATTACTATTATTATTATTATTAGTAGACTGTTCACTTGTTAGCTATATTTCTGTTCACTGTAAGTTTAGACTATGTATTACCTATGTATTACCCTATTACTTATTTGTTCAATTACATGTTTACTTATAAATGTACTCTTAGTTTTGTAAAAGCATAGCCATTGTAAAAAAATAGAAATAAATGTTTGTTTGTTTGTTACTCGTGTGGTCTTCTTGCACACTGGAAGGGGCATTGGAAAGGATGGTAACCCCCTCCCTAATTATTTATGCTAACTGCGAATCTCTTTTGCTGCTTCCTCATCACCACTATCTCACAGCTTCACCTTGCGCCCTTAGGTTATGCAAATTAACGTGACTCTTAAAATGATTAAACCAACCTCTGCTGGCCACAAACTCTTCAGTTTCACTTCCTTTTCCGAGCATTTTACTATTTCAACTTTAACTTCCTTGGTGATGGCTTTTCTTTTCTTAGTAGCACTGCTAGCATAACTATCACCACTACGCTTGGGAGACATAGGAATATCAGTGGTGAGCAAAACGAATGAGAGAGCAGACGAAAACAAAACACAATATGTCTGGTGAGAGTAAGCTGAGCTATGCTTCTTCTTCTTCAAATGACACGTGATGTCGGATTCTTACATGACGCTCAGCAAACTGTTTTGAATAAAGTCGTATTTACGGCTATGTAATGGGTATTTTTTTTTAAATTCAATATAATAAAGTATATAAACAAATAAATATATAAAGTCATTAACTTGATTAATTAAAACAGCTGTACTGCAAGCTTTGTATTTGTGTGTACACTCAGTTTGCTTTTTATGCGTGTTTAAAATCCGTGAAATTGGAATAACACCCCCAAAGAATAATAGTAAAAAAATGCTAAATACAGGAATAACACCCGGCCAAAAAATTGTAAAAAAAAAAATTTCATTTTAGTAAATAATCGACCGCCTCGGAGGCACTTTTCCGCCACGCTGCCATATGCTTCAGTGTCTCTCTACCCAGCATACTGCGTGGATATATTGCTTGTTCTAACTGTGTTTGTGTTAAGGTCTGTATATCATCAGGGAAAAAGCGTGCGAGAGCTCATCAGCTGATACAGAGGGGCAAAACGTTTGCAGATAGAGGTTCGTTCTCCTATATCCTCCTCCTCTACCGCTTAATGCGATCGGATATTATGGAGAGAATGCAAAAAAAGCATTAAAAACAAACAGCAAACAGACTTGCCATATAATATCGTCAGGGTATAGCGTGCGAGAGTGCATCAGCTGATACGGAGGCGGCAAAACGTTTGCAGATAGAGGTCCGTTCTCCCGCATCCTCCTCCTCTTCTACCGCTTAATGCGATTGGATATTATGGAGAGAATGGAAAAAATGCTAAGTACAGTACGTGGATGAGCATTAAGAACAAACTGCAAACAAACTTGCCATATAATAATCGTCAGGGAAATAGCGTGCGAGAGTGCATTAGCTGATACGGAGGCGGCAAAATGTTTGCAGATAGAGGTTCGTTCTCCCACATCCTCCTCCTCTTCTACCATTTAATGCGATCGGATATTATGGAGAAAATGGAAAAAAGCATTAAGAACAAACAGCAAACAAACTTGCCACATAACATTGTCAGGGAAATAGCGTGCGAGAGTGCATCAGCTGATACGGAGGCGGAAAAACGTTTGCAGATAGAGGTTCGTTCTCCCGCATCCTCCTCCTCTTTTACCATTTAATGCGATTGGATATTATGATGAGCATGGAAAAAAAGCATTAAGAACAAACAGCAAACAAAATTGCCATATAATATCGTCAGGGAAGAAGCGTGCTAGAGCACATCAGCTGATAGGGAGGCGGCAAAACTTTTGTAGTCAGAGGTTCGTTCTCCCGCATCCTCCTCCTCTTCTACCGCTTAATGTGATCGGATATTATGGAGAGAATGGAAAAAAAGTATTAAGACCAAACAACAAACAAACTTGCCATATAATATCATCAGGGAAATAGCGTGCGAAAGCACATCAGCTGATACGGAGGCGGCAAAACGTTTGCAGACAGAGGTTCGTTCTCCCGCATCCTCCTCCTCTTCTACCGCTTAATGCGATCGGATATTATGGAGAGAATGGAAAAAATTCTAAGTACTGTACGTGGATGAGCATTAAGAACAAACAGCAAACAAACTTTCCATATAATATTGTCAGGGAAATAGTGTGCGAGATTGCAAGAGCTGATATGGAGTTGGAAAAACGTTTGCAGATGGAGGTACAGTCTCCCACATCCTCCTCCTCTTCTACCGCTTAATGCGATCGTATATGATGGAGAGAATGGAAAAAAAAGCATTAAGAACAAACAGCAAACAAACTTGCCATATAATATCGTCAGGGAAATAGCGTGCGAGAGTGCATCAGCTGATACGGAGGCGGAAAAACATTTGCAGATAGAGGTTCGTTCTCCCACATCATCCTCCTCTTCTACCGCTTAATGCGATCGGCTATTATGGAGAGAATGGAAGAAAAACATTAAGAACAAACAGCAATCAAACTTGCCATATAATATCGTCAGGAAAAATGCGTGCGAGATCAAAAACGTTTCCAGACAGAGGTTCGTTTTCCCGCTTCCTCCTCCTCTTTTACTGCTTAAGTTACATGCTCACCACCACCATGCACGTCCCAGTGCACGCCTGTTGCGCACCGCATAATAGAGTGCATTAATTTGTGTACTGTACAGTAAATCTGTATATCTTTTATACTCTACACTATTTGCATGTTAATATAAATAACTACACGTCTTTCTGCTTTGTTATGTACTTATAAAATATGTTTTACTTATCGTATATCTTTGGCATAGTGTGTCTATGTACGGTTGTGAAACGTATCTATGCCCATTATCATTGTTTCTTTTGGAAAATGACTTGTTACATTACGCGATCTTCACACCTGTCACTTCTAAGAACCTATCTTCGCGTTATTCCAAGAACTAGGTGTATTTCGAATAAAATCGTATATACAGCTATGTGTTTTTTTTTTTTTAATTAAATATAATCCTTCAATATAACCAAATATATAAACTAATAAATAAATAAAATCATTAACTTGATAAATATGAATACAGCTGTGCTGCTAGCTGTGTATTCGTGTGTATTTCAAATAAAATCGTATTTACAGCTATTTTACTTTTTTGTTTAAATTCAATATAATCCTTCAATATAGCCAAGTATATAAACAAATAAATAAGTAAAGCCATTAACTTGATTATTACAAATACAGCTGTGCTACTAGCTGTGTATTTTGAATAAAATTCTAATTTACAACTATGTTTGTTGTTTTTTTAAATTCAATATAAACAAATAAATAAATAAAACCATTAACTTGATAAATATGAATACAGCTGTGGTGCTAGCTCTGTATTCATATGGTGTGCTCACAAACTGTTGATCAAAAAAGTAATTTATAAAATCGAAACGACGTTTTACAAAACAACGTTCTACGGGGACCCCATGTACGGATATTTTTAAGCCATCGCTAAAGATCACCACTACATGGCAGACAGTGCACCAGTTTGTTGCCATCCAATTTAAAAAGTGTAAGCTCTTTTATGGATAAACTCATTACCAGATGTAGAACTCTGATAGCTGTTTTCATGCATGTCCACTTAGCTCTAACTTACTGACCAAGATGACATCTAGGGATATAGCCCTGCAGTATTGTATACCTTACTTGTTAATGGTAATTTCTGTCATGTAATTACACTACCATGATCATCTTCATGCCTCATAAATTCAGTAAATGTTTTGGCTTGCATCTCTTTTGAATGAAACTACACAAGTTAAGAAATATATAGGGGGTCCCCATTTAATGTCAGGGTTCCGTTCCTAACTGCTGACTTAACACGGATTTCGACTTCAGTTGGAACACTCCTATAATGCGAACTTAGGTCCCCCACTAATGGTAAAATTAAATACTCTAAGATATAGAAAATAATCTAAGTTCTTAAGCTAATGTATAAAAATAGTAAAACTACACTATGCAGTATTGCTTACCTTTAATACTGTGGTTGGCTTACATCTGCATAACTTCAGGCGTCATATCCAGTTTAGGGTCAAACAGCATAGCATCAACGAATAAGCACATGAACAAGTGGATGACACTTCTTCTTCTCCCTTTCCCATTTTCACTGCATTAAGCAATCTATTTGCTCTCTCCTAAATCAACAGGTGGCTCACTAGGATGTGCCATCAGTGCTGGTCATCCAGCCAAATCACTTCTTCTTATAATGGGCACTTGTAATATCTTGATGTTGAAAATATGCATCCACAGCGAATGATGTAAAATTGCCTTTACAATGGCAATTCTCTTAAAAATGTGTTCTTATTGTTGCTGTGCTTTTGGTTTCTCTCTTTCTCCATACAGTATTTGATATTTGGTAATTTTGTAAATAAATTAAATGTAATTCCTTCAAATAAGCAAATACACAAATAAGTGAATAAATAAAACCATTAACTTGATATATATGTATACAACAATGTCTTGTGACTATTCTTCTGCCAACCTCAATGAACTTTTTTGCATAAAGATTGTATTTGGTAATTTTGTAAATAAATTCAGTCTAGATCCTTCAAATAACCAAATACATAAACAAATAAATAAATAAAACCATTAACTTGATACAGAATATACGTATACAGCAATGTTGCGTGACTATTCCTCTGCCAACCTCAACGTAATTTTTCTCATAAGGAAGATTGTATTTATGGATATGTATTTGGTAATTATGTAAATAAATTAAGTCTAATTCCTTCAAATAACCAAATACATAAATAACTAAATAAATAAATAAATAAAACCATTAACTTGATACAGTATATACGTATGCAGTACAACAATGCCGTGTGACTATCCTTCTGCCAACCTCAACCAATCTTTTCACATAAAGGTCGTAGTTACGACTATGTATTTGGTAATTTTCTAAATGAATTACGTAATTCCTTCAAACAACTAACTACATAACTAAATATATAAATTAAACCAATAACTTGATACAGTGTACCTGTACAGTAGTTCCTCGTATAACGTCATTCCGATTTACGTCGTTTTGCAGTTATGTCAGAGGCCAATAAATAATTAATGAATTATTAATATATTAATTTTTTTTACCTACCTGTTGATGCGGTAAATTTAGACCATCCGCCAAAATAGTTTGTGAGCGCAGCGGATGAATGCACAGCTAGCAGCACTGCTGTATTCATATTTATCAAGTTAATGGCCCTATGTATTTATTGTTTATATAATTGGTTATATTGAAGTATTATATTCAATTTAAAAAACAAACACATAGTTGTAAATATAATATTATTCGAAATACACACAAATATGCAACTAGCAACACAGCTGTATTTGTATTTATCATGTTAATGGCCTTATTTATATATTTATTTGTTTATATATTTTGTTGTATTGAAGGATTATATTGAATTTAAAAAAAACAAACACAAAGCCGTAAATACGATTTTATTAAAAATTGTTTGTTGAGCGTCATGTAAGCATCCAGCGTCATACGGCATTTGAAGGAAAAGCACCTCTCAGTTTATTCCTGCGCATCACTTTGTGCCTAGTGTTTCAGTCTGCTCTCTTGTTGTGTTCACTCGGTACTGATATTACTACGCCTGCCAAGCGTGTTAGTGATAGTTCTGATGGCAGTGCCACTAAGAAAAGAAAAGCCATCACTCTGGAAATTAAAATTGAAGTGGTAATCTGTGCTGATATAAGCCAGTCTCACCCTCCCTTGCAATGCCCCTGCTGGTGTGCAATCCAACCACACTAGTAAAGGTAAGTTATAATTCACTGTACTATAGTGTAATTTTACTACTGATACATTTAAAGGTAAGGAATACCATTAAGTTTACTTTTAGTACTTTTTTTTATAATAGATTGAGAACACATTATTTTACAGTGTTTTATTGATTTATATTTAACATAGGTTGGGGGACCTAGATTCGAATTTAGGTGTGTTCCGACTTATATCGAAATCCAACTTAAGTCATCTGTCAAGAACGTAACCCTGACGTTAAACAAGGACCCTCTCTATACATGTGCAACAATGTCGTGTGACTGTTCTTCCCCTATCCTGTTGCATTAGAAGAAGAAGAGCTATTCTTCTGCCAACCTCAACGGAATATTTTGCTTTAGAAAGATCGTATTTACAGATACAGTATGTATTTGGTAATTTTGTAAATACTGTAAATTAAGTCTTACTTCCTTCAAATAACCAAATAAATAAATAAAGCCTTTAATTTTATACGGTATATACGTATGCAGTACAATAATACCGTGTGACTATTCTTTTGCCTACCTCAACAAACTTTTTCGAATAAAGATCATATTTACGGCTATGTTTTTGGTAATTCTGTAAATAGATTAAGTCTAATTTCTTCAAGTAACCAAATACATAAGCAAATGAATAAGTAAAATTATTAACTTGATACAGTATATACATAAACAACAATGCCGTGTGACTATTCTTTTCCCAGTCTTACAAACTATTCAGCTTGCGCTGTTTGAATATACCACTCCAGCCAAGTAGGTCGAAAACTTAACTAATAAATTATTAAGTACAGTATATATTAGCCTCCAACGTAACGGCGGAATGGCTTCATACCAAACGACTTTATACAGGAGCCCCCTGTATATTATATAAAAGTTGCAATAGTATACTTGAAAAATCATCCTACACCACATCTGCTATGTTTTTGAAAAGAAAGTGCATTTTACCATGTACTGTATATGGGGTCTTATTGTGAAATATGTAAATAAGATTCATACCAAGGTCGTGCATTGAAAGACATGAAAAAATATAGCTTTTCAAAATGGCATATGTATATACACCCAGTTCTTGGAATAACGCGAAGATAGGTTCTCAGAAGTGACGTGTAATGTGAAAATCGCGTAATGTAACGAGCCATTTTCCATAAGAAACAATGATTATGGGCATAGATACATTTCACTTGAACGACTGAATCAGATGAGCTCACCACAAAACCTCGTACAACTCCCCAACACTTGCTTCCATCATTAGTGACGAAATTATTGTACAGAAATGCTGATTATCTTAGTCAAATTGATGTAAAATGCAACACAACGAAAGGATATCAAAACATCGTCATTTATAACATTATTTTTCTATGAATACTTACATAAAAGGGCAATTTTTTGCTGTTTATAGTTTAGATAGAGCCCTTTCCATTTACCCCTGGCACTAACACTTGCTTCCATCCCTAGTGATGAAGTTATCGTACAGAAACGCTGATTATCTAAGTCAAATATATGTAAAATGCAACACAACGAAAGGATATCAAAACATCGTCATTTATGATATTATTTTACTATGAACACTTACATAAAAGGGCAGTTTATTGCTGTTTATAGTTTAGATAGAGCCCTTTCCTTTTACATCTGGCAGCAATACTTGCTTCCATCCCTAGTGACGAAGTTATTGCACAGTAACGCTGATTATCTATATCAAATTGATGTAAAATGCAACACAACGAAAGGATATCAAAACATTGTCATTTATGACATTATTTTACTATGAATACTTACATAAAAGAGCAATTTTTTGCTGTTTATAGTTTAGATAGAGCCCTTTCCTTTTACACCTGGCACCAACACACGCTAAAGTTGCCAGAAAATCGTCCTTTTAACCCCCTCCCAACCCAGGGTGCCCCCTTAATTCCTATGTAAATGTATGCACATGGCATCAAGGTGGGAAAGTGCCTCCGAGGCAGTTGCTTATTTACTAAAATGAAATTTTTTTTTCCAAATTTTTTGTGCAGGCGTTATTCGTGTATTTCGAATTTTTTTACTGTTTTTTTATTGGGGCGTTACTCCAATTTCGCGTATTTTAAAAACGCGTAAAAAGCTAGCTGAGTGTATATATAATTATATGCTTCTTTTATGTATTTCTGCTCTTTATACAGTTCCAGAAAAGTGAATTTTTAGTTACAATAATACATTAAAGATATTAACAATTTGCATGTGTTACGCTTCCTGAATTTTAGTCTTATTACAAGCTACAGGAATAAAGACTGTATTATTCTCCGTTTATGCAAAGCAGACCATTAGTTAATTGTTCTATTCTTATTAGTAGTAGTATTTGAAGATAAATGAAACCCAGCCTCTGAGGGGGGCAAGCCAGCCTCAACTTTGTGACGGTTCCAAGCCCGGGTAGATGGGGAGGGTTGGTGGCAGGAAGGGCATCCGGCCATAAGAATTTTGCCAAAACCAAAGTATGGCCAGTACAGATAAATGGGACAGAAACATATGGAGAACACTGGCCAGAAACATCGACCCCACATAAAAGTGGGAAAAGATATAGACGAAGAAGATTTGAAGGTAAATGAGACAACGGCATTATTTGGCAATTATTCTTCATACAAACTCTGCTTTTCAATAAAGTGGACAGCGGAAATAATGTAATGAAGAAAGTAGGTGATTAGGATGTACCTAATATACTGTTGCCTTTTTTTTTGAATTGCACTTTATTTCAAGTAGGTTTTTTCTTCTGGAGTATGCTATAACTTTCTCATGGATCTCCGAAGATGAAGAATATAATTGTTTTTGAACAATCACTTTTTGTAGATATCCATATAGTTTTTCTTGGTAATATATTTGTGACCTAGCAATCATGCTTTTCTGTATTTCTTACTTGGAAGAGTATCATGTACTGGGCCATTATAGGAAATTATATAAAGTACCCGATATTAATGGCAAGCACTATTCTGTGAGTACCTCTTTGAAGAAATGAATAATAGCTGCTAGGGTGCAACACTACAGGTAATCAAATTAAATATGTTGTAATAAAAATATGTATAAGCAATATACCATATATGCATATCCATTAAGCAGCTCTTGGTTACTGGCTAAAATGACAGCCAGGGCATGCAGCACATTGTACCTGTCTAAAAGGACTATGCAAGTAGGAGGTCGAGCTGTCCAACTCTTGTTAGAGTATATTAGTTTTCTTCTTAAAACAATACACAGATGTGGTGAACGTGAGCAGAGTGTATTGAAACTGTACAACCATTTTTTTTTTTTCACACATCATGTGTAATGAAATACTATTTTACTGAACAGTTCCCTTGTATATATGTTGTTAATTCAATATCTCAGTTTTTTTTTTTTATTTGTTACAATGTATGCCATCAAGAATCTTGAACTGAGAGAAATTGAAGGATGCTGCTGGCTTGATAATAAATGAATGAGAGAGAGGTATGTTTTTTCTGCACTTTTTATGAGCTGGGGCATACCCCCAAGCTCCCTTATCATAGGGGCAAATCCCTATCTCTCTTAGAGTTGGGGCATACCCCCCATATCCCTTAGAGCCTGTGAAATGGATAGCCATCATGAACGTAGAAGCATATTCTGTTTCTATTTGAAGAGCACTCAGTTTCAGATTGCCTATGCCTTGATCAGAGAGAGAGACTCTTGATGGGCTGTATGGAGACACATTAAATACACTTTTCCTTCCCCAAAGTGCCTTTCATTACATAGAGCGTCAGTATTGAGACATGGTTCTTTAGCTCTCTGCGCTTGTACTCTTAAAACCTGTCTTTCTATATACAATGGCTATAATCCCCCTGGGTGAGTCAGAGCAAAAGTTTAACTCTACTTTAGCTAATATGAATAAGAATTTCATGTCGTCTTACTCTACCCTTTTAGACGACTTTTATAACTGTAGGGGATCATGGAAGTGACATTCTTGTCCTCCACCCTTGGAATAGGAAAGAAGAAATCACACTTTGTGTAAATGAACAATTGGAGCAGAGGGTGCTCAACTGCTTTCTTGTGTAGAACCCACCTATCGTGAACAAAAGAGGACGAAAATACAAAGTATGATAGAATTAAATATAATTTATATAGAAATGAGCATAGAGAAGATATGACGTATCTAACAGAGTGAATGTACATATTTTTTTCCTGTAAAGTGTCTATATGTAAAGTTGATTATAGTTACTCTATGACATAAAAATATCTAGAAGTTTGGCTAAGTACTGTTGGAATAGAACATCTCACTCTTATAGCTATCTGTCTGTACTGTGCTGTATACAGTATACAATTTTTGTTATAAGTTACACAATATCATTCTGTGCTATTAACGACTTTTAGTGTTCAAGGGGGCATATATTTTTGTTTGATTATTTTATATCATGCTGATAATTCAGTAAATGTTTTAATATTTTTATTTTTGTGGAAATGGGTTGGGAGTTTTTTGATGGATTGGGAATGTTTATTTTTTTCTATGGCAAATTATGGTTAATTATGTATAACACTCTTTTATAATACATAGCTGTTGAAGAAGTAATACAGAAAAGTATCATAATATTTAAAAGCCCCTCTAAGAGAAATTTGCTTAAATCTGCCCTGTTGTTGTTGCTGGCGTAGTCCATGGGGATAGCATTGCCCTCCCCTAGGGACTTGGAGTGTTCTGCCCAAGTGTTTAATAGTATACTTACTAAAATTATTAAGCATATTACAGCACTACAAAATGTTGTATTTGCTGTCCACTTTTCAGACTTCAGAGGAAACCTCAGGCACTACAGGGTTTGTAAGGTGCCTCAGTGCCACGTCTGAAGACAGCGTTGATCGAACGCTAGATACATCAGCTAATGCAAAATTTTATCAGTGCTGTTTAGTGTGGCAATACCCTAATCTTCCTTGGGTACAGCTTTTCCCTCGTGATAATATGAAAATTTCTTCACAAACGGGTCTATTTGGAACTGACCAGAAGCTAGCAGATGCTCTTCATGCTGAATGGTATGATAGTTTCTTCATCTATTATACTAAGTAATAACACAGTATTTAATTCTCTGTAGCTTTAAAACGATTCAGTAAGCAAAATAATATATAGATTGATGTCTTCTGGAAATTTGTGATTTCTTGTATATAAACTGTATATAAAGTTGCTTTATATTATTCATTTTCAGGTCACACTACATATCATTGTTTGTTACGAGAATTGAAACAGTGTTTCTTCAGTATGTATACCTCATTACAAGAGTACTAAGATGCTCTGTGATTTTTTTTTTCCATAGGTCTGAGAGTGTGCGTTCTCTTCACCAGCTGCTAAGGGTGCGTCAGTGCCCATACTTTTATCTTTGTGGACCAACTTTCACTTGCTTATTTCGAGCAGCGGGAGTTGCTGGAATATCACAGACGCATGCTCTGATTACACCAACTACTCGAGGATTCCGAGAGGCTATGAAAAACGAGGGTTAAATATAATTCTTTTAGTTGAATCTCGAATGAAACTGAATTATTGTTGAAACTGAAAATACATTAGTTGATGCAATAATTGTCTTAATTCTGAATTTTTTCCTCTGATAGGAAACTTTTGAGAAATGGGAAAACCTTAGAATTAATAATATCATATTGTCGTAGATTCTTGAACACAGTATAGAGAAAGAGAATGCATATACTTGTGTTTACTACATTTTGATCACTCACAACATTTTTTAAGAAACTACTTTGACACATAAGTGACTATTACAGTACTGTAACTCCTTATATTGTGAATCAGCTTCTTGAAGCTTAATTATATATTGAAGTGAATATTTTTATGCTGACTTTTTTCAGATATTGAATTTGAGATGCCTTTCCACAATTCCAAAATTGAAGCCTCTGGGAGAGAGGATTTTACTGATGGCAAAGTCGAAGGGGCTTTTGAAGAAGCCAATGAAGAAGATGAAGACGAAGCCAAATCCTGGCTTGAGGATCTGGGGGTTGAAACGTCACAGTTTCCTAATCTGAATCCCAGTCGCATTAAAAAGTAAGAGAAAAAAAATTCCTGTATAGCTGCTCTATGGTTATGTATGACATTGTTTGTATGTTTGCCAGTTAATGTGTCTCTTTAATCCCCATTGGAATGGGGGTGCTTACAAAGATATTGGAGATGGGGAATTAAAGTTGGATGACCTTCCTAATGCTCCATAGTGGGGTCGGACATGAGGTTGTCTCGTGCGGAGTTGAGTGATTATGCTAATATGCTATTTTTTCTTTTTTAGTACTAGGTTTCATCTGTACTTTGAGATATAAAGTTTCCTAATTAAAATTTAATATTTTGATAAATGATGACTAATCATCTCGTCAATAAGGTTTTGCTTTTCCAGGGTAAAATTTATTATACTTACATGTTGTTATTTGCATAGTAATATAAAGCTTTTTGATTGAAAGTTAGTTTTGCACAATGTATGTTTTTGAGATCCATTTGAAATTTGTATCCATTTTTGGTTAGGTCTCTTAAACATTGCTGGCTTCGTTATGAAAAGCAATTTTATTGATCAGAAGTCTCAGATTTTATGAGTTAAGGTAGAGGACATCGTGATTTAAAAAACACCCGGTACTCTACAGAGAATGTAACAAACCAGGCTATAAGAAGTTCTATTTGGCGGATCTTGTAAAGCAAAGTAACCTAAAAGGCAAGTAACTTAACCTAACCTAACAATTTATGGGGTTATCTTTACATGAGATTCTGGGAGTTACTCATCTTCCCTATTTGGCTTTGTATATACTGTAGTGCCCTTGACTCACGAATGCCCTCGTTCACGAACAACTTGCCCCACGAACACAATTTATGAATAAATTTTGCATGGACTTACGAATAATTTTTGACTCACGAACACGCACATCCGGGCAAATGACCATGGTCCCACTTGCCCGCTTGATTATATATATATATATGTATGTATGTATGTATGTATGTATGTATGTATGTATGTATGTATGTATGTATGTATGTATGTATATATATATATATATATATATATATATATATATATATATATATATATATATATATATATATATATATATATATATATATATATATATATATATATATATATATATATATATATATATATATATATATATATATATATATATATATACAGTGATCCCCTGCTGTATCGCGTTTCTTGGTTCGCGTTTTCACTGTATCGCTTGTTTTTTTTTTTGGCAAATTATTATTGTAAAATACCCATGTACATGAGTATGTCATGTAATTACCACTTCATTCACCGTAATTTTATCTATCACTTTCATATAAATTTACGTTGCATGCTGTTATTTATGAACTAAATGTGGTTTGTTAACAGTACAGGGAGGGTTTATACAGTGTAAACGTAAAAATAAATTAAAATATCTATGTACATTTAGGCTGATCCTACTTCGCGGTTTTCCTGTCTCGCGCTGGGTCCCGGAACCGAACTACCGCAATAATGGGGGGATTACTGTATATATATATATATATATATATATATATATATATATATATATATATATATATATATATATATATATATATATATATATATATATATATATATATATATATATATATATATATTTGCCAAAACAAGTCCGCGATAATGGGGGGCTTACTGTATATATATATATATATATATATATATATATATATATATATATATATATATATATATATATATATATATATATATATATATATATATATATATATATATATATATATATATATATATATATATATATATATATATATATATATATATATATATATATATATATATATATATATATCCAAATAAGCACATTACATATGTGAAAACATGAATAATTATTTTACCCCGACCGGGACTCGAACCTAGGACTTATGATTACTAAGTCAAGGCGCTACCACTACACCACAGAAGGTTAAAAGGAATCCAACCTTATAGCTTATATCTGCTATACTTAGGAATGAACGCATTCTAACTGAATGCCACTATGTTCATATTACAGATTCCCCAACCTCACTCGTGGCTTCATTTTAGCATTTAATTCAATTCCCAATATCATTCGGGCCATGAAATTTCCAAATAAGCACATTACATATGTGAAAACATGAATAATTATTTTACCCCGACCGGGACTCGAACCTAGGACTTATGATTACTAAGTCAAGGCGCTACCACTACACCACAGAAGGTTAAAAGGAATCCAACCTTATAGCTTATATCTGCTATACTTAGGAATGAACGCATTCTAACTGAATGCCACTATGTTCATATTACAGATTCCCCAACCTCACTCGTGGCTTCATTTTAGCATTTAATTCAATTCCCAATATCATTCGGGCCATGAAATTTCCAAATAAGCACATTACATATGTGAAAACATGAATAATTATTTTACCCCGACCGGGACTCGAACCTAGGACTTATGATTACTAAGTCAAGGCGCTACCACTACACCACAGAAGGTTAAAAGGAATCCAACCTTATAGCTTATATCTGCTATACTTAGGAATGAACGCATTCTAACTGAATGCCACTATGTTCATATTACAGATTCCCCAACCTCACTCGTGGCTTCATTTTAGCATTTAATTCAATTCCCAATATCATTCGGGCCATGAAATTTCCAAATAAGCACATTACATATGTGAAAACATGAATAATTATTTTACCCCGACCGGGACTCGAACCTAGGACTTATGATTACTAAGTCAAGGCGCTACCACTACACCACAGAAGGTTAAAAGGAATCCAACCTTATAGCTTATATCTGCTATACTTAGGAATGAACGCATTCTAACTGAATGCCACTATGTTCATATTACAGATTCCCCAACCTCACTCGTGGCTTCATTTTAGCATTTAATTCAATTCCCAATATCATTCGGGCCATGAAATTTCCAAATAAGCACATTACATATGTGAAAACATGAATAATTATTTTACCCCGACCGGGACTCGAACCTAGGACTTATGATTACTAAGTCAAGGCGCTACCACTACACCACAGAAGGTTAAAAGGAATCCAACCTTATAGCTTATATCTGCTATACTTAGGAATGAACGCATTCTAACTGAATGCCACTATGTTCATATTACAGATTCCCCAACCTCACTCGTGGCTTCATTATAGCATTTAATTCAATTCCCAATATCATTCGGGCCATGAAATTTCCAAATAAGCACATTACATATGTGAAAACATGAATAATTATTTTACCCCGACCGGGACTCGAACCTAGGACTTATGATTACTAAGTCAAGGCGCTACCACTACACCACAGAAGGTTAAAAGGAATCCAACCTTATAGCTTATATCTGCTATACTTAGGAATGAACGCATTCTAACTGAATGCCACTATGTTCATATTACAGATTCCCCAACCTCACTCGTGGCTTCATTTTAGCATTTAATTCAATTCCCAATATCATTCGGGCCATGAAATTTCCAAATAAGCACATTACATATGTGAAAACATGAATAATTATTTTACCCCGACCGGGACTCGAACCTAGGACTTATGATTACTAAGTCAAGGCGCTACCACTACACCACAGAAGGTTAAAAGGAATCCAACCTTATAGCTTATATCTGCTATACTTAGAATGCGTTCATTCCTAAGTATAGCAGATATAAGCTATAAGGTTGGATTCCTTTTAACCTTCTGTGGTGTAGTGGTAGCGCCTTGACTTAGTAATCATAAGTCCTAGGTTCGAGTCCCGGTCGGGGTAAAATAATTATTCATGTTTTCACATATGTAATGTGCTTATTTGGAAATTTCATGGCCCGAATGATATTGGGAATTGAATTAAATGCTAAAATGAAGCCACGAGTGAGGTTGGGGAATCTGTAATATGAACATAGTGGCATTCAGTTAGAATGCGTTCATTCCTAAGTATAGCAGATATAAGCTATAAGGTTGGATTCCTTTTAACCTTCTGTGGTGTAGTGGTAGCGCCTTGACTTAGTAATCATAAGTCCTAGGTTCGAGTCCCGGTCGGGGTAAAATAATTATTCATGTTTTCACATATGTAATGTGCTTATTTGGAAATTTCATGGCCCGAATGATATTGGGAATTGAATTAAATGCTAAAATGAAGCCACGAGTGAGGTTGGGGAATCTGTAATATGAACATAGTGGCATTCAGTTAGAATGCGTTCATTCCTAAGTATAGCAGATATAAGCTATAAGGTTGGATTCCTTTTAACCTTCTGTGGTGTAGTGGTAGCGCCTTGACTTAGTAATCATAAGTCCTAGGTTCGAGTCCCGGTCGGGGTAAAATAATTATTCATGTTTTCACATATGTAATGTGCTTATTTGGAAATTTCATGGCCCGAATGATATTGGGAATTGAATTAAATGCTAAAATGAAGCCACGAGTGAGGTTGGGGAATCTGTAATATGAACATAGTGGCATTCAGTTAGAATGCGTTCATTCCTAAGTATAGCAGATATAAGCTATAAGGTTGGATTCCTTTTAACCTTCTGTGGTGTAGTGGTAGCGCCTTGACTTAGTAATCATAAGTCCTAGGTTCGAGTCCCGGTCGGGGTAAAATAATTATTCATGTTTTCACATATGTAATGTGCTTATTTGGAAATTTCATGGCCCGAATGATATTGGGAATTGAATTAAATGCTAAAATGAAGCCACGAGTGAGGTTGGGGAATCTGTAATATGAACATAGTGGCATTCAGTTAGAATGCGTTCATTCCTAAGTATAGCAGATATAAGCTATAAGGTTGGATTCCTTTTAACCTTCTGTGGTGTAGTGGTAGCGCCTTGACTTAGTAATCATAAGTCCTAGGTTCGAGTCCCGGTCGGGGTAAAATAATTATTCATGTTTTCACATATGTAATGTGCTTATTTGGAAATTTCATGGCCCGAATGATATTGGGAATTGAATTAAATGCTAAAATGAAGCCACGAGTGAGGTTGGGGAATCTGTAATATGAACATAGTGGCATTCAGTTAGAATGCGTTCATTCCTAAGTATAGCAGATATAAGCTATAAGGTTGGATTCCTTTTAACCTTCTGTGGTGTAGTGGTAGCGCCTTGACTTAGTAATCATAAGTCCTAGGTTCGAGTCCCGGTCGGGGTAAAATAATTATTCATGTTTTCACATATGTAATGTGCTTATTTGGAAATTTCATGGCCCAAATGATATTGGGAATTGAATTAAATGCTAAAATGAAGCCACGAGTGAGGTTGGGGAATCTGTAATATGAACATAGTGGCATTCAGTTAGAATGCGTTCATTCCTAAGTATAGCAGATATAAGCTATAAGGTTGGATTCCTTTTAACCTTCTGTGGTGTAGTGGTAGCGCCTTGACTTAGTAATCATAAGTCCTAGGTTCGAGTCCCGGTCGGGGTAAAATAATTATTCATGTTTTCACATATGTAATGTGCTTATTTGGAAATTTCATGGCCCGAATGATATTGGGAATTGAATTAAATGCTAAAATGAAGCCACGAGTGAGGTTGGGGAATCTGTAATATGAACATAGTGGCATTCAGTTAGAATGCATTCATTCCTAAGTATAGCAGATATAAGCTATAAGGTTGGATTCCTTTTAACCTTCTGTGGTGTAGTGGTAGCGCCTTGACTTAGTAATCATAAGTCCTAGGTTCGAGTCCCGGTCAGGGTAAAATAATTATTCATATATATATATATATATATATATATATATATATATATATATATATATATATATATATATATATATATATATATATATATATATATATATATATATATATATATATATATATATATATATATATATATATATATATATATATATATATATATATATATACTGTATATATATTTGCCAAAACAAGTCCTTAGTAGAAAAGGGAGTTCGTGATGTAAAACCGAATCATCATCATCATCATCATATATATATATATATATATATATATATATATATATATATATATATATATATATATATATATATATATATATATATATATATATATATATATATATATATATATATATATATATATACATATATATATATATATATATATATATATATATATATATATATATATATATATATATATATATATATATATATATATATATATATATATATATATATATATATATATATATATATATATATATATATATATATATATATATATATGTTCCCCCGGTTATTCGCGTTTCTTGGTTCGCGTTCTCACTGTATCGCGTTTTTTTTTTTTTTTTTTTTTTTTTTTTTTTTTTTTTTTTTTCACCAGGATGGGCCAAAAAATGATAATATAAAACAGACTCTATCAGGTTGTAAAGAGAAACAGAGATGGAGAGTGTAATGACCTGTCAGATGTGAAGGGATTATAAAAGATGTGTAATGAATATCCAGCCCTCTGATGGGTTTTATTATACCTCTGCATTACTTTCATGATGTCTATTCCAATAATTCTGCTTAGATCTTATTATTATTATTATTATTATTATCATTGGCAACAATAATTTTCCTTTGATGATGATTGTGGAGATTATTATATTCATCATCATTATTATTATTATTGAGGGCTCATCATTGTTTGTACATCTGTCGGTTTATTTACTTTTAATGACTGTGTAAAGTGCCCCTCCCTAGTTGGCTGGGACAAAGAGAGTGTGGGGGGTTGGGTAGAATAGAATGTTGGAGAGAGAGAGAATCTTTAAGTAACTCTTGTTCATTCAACCAAAACTACATTATTTATAGTAAAAATAATGGTTTAATTACGGATTCGTAGTAATAATGATTAATATAATAATAATAATAATAATAATAATAATAATAATAATAATAATAATAATAATAATCTCCCCAATCATCATCAAAGGAAAATTATTGTTGCCAATAATAATAATAATAATAATAATAATAATAATAAGATCTAAGGAGAATTTTTAGAATAGACATCATGAAAGTAATGCAGAGGTATAGTAAACCCAACAGAGAGCTGGATATTCATTACACATCTTTTATAATCCCTTCACATCTGACAGGTCATTACACTCTCCATCTCTGTTTCTCTTTACAGCCTGATAAAGGCCGTTTTATTTTATAATTTTTGGCCTGTCCTGGTGTCATAATCATCTTAATTTTTTTTTTTTTTTCCTACTTCGCGGCTTTCCTTGTTCGCGCCGGGTCCCGGAACCGAACTACCACGATAAGGGGGGAACACTGTATATATATATATATATATATATATATATATATATATATATATATATATATATATATATATATATATATATATATATATATATATATATATATATATATACACACTCAGTGATCCCCTGCTGGATTGCGTTTTCACTGTACAATGGTTTTTTTGGGGCAAATTATTATTTGATTTTTTGGATATACGCAAAAATATTAAAATATTGAAAAAATAAAAATTTTCAGTATTTTAATTTTTTTATTGGAAAAAACAGATTTCGTTATTTAATTGATAAAAAATGTAAAGGGTGTTTTTTAACAGTGCAGGGAGGGTTTATACAGTACGTAAACGTAAAAATAATTGTAAAATACCTATGTACATGAGTATGTCATGTAATTACCACTTCATTCACCGTAATTTTATCTATCACTTTCATATAAATTTACGTTGCATGCTGTTATTTATAAAGTAAAGGGTGTTTTTTTAACAGTGCAGGGAGGGTTTATACAGTACGTAAACGTAAAAATAATTGTAAAATACCTATGTACATGAGTATGTCATGTAATTACCACTTCATTCACCGTAATTTTATCTATCACTTTCATATAAATTTACGTTGCATGCTGTTATTTATAAAGTAAAGGGTGTTTTTTTTAACAGTGCAGGGAGGGTTTATACAGTACGTAAGCGTAAAAATAATTGTAAAATACCTATGTACATGAGTATGTCACGTCATCATCACCTCATTCATGGTAAGTTTTCCTATCACTTTCATAAATATTTACGTTGCTTGCTGTTATTTATAAAGTAAAGGGTGTTTTTTTTAACAGTGCACTTCATTCACCGTAATTTTATCTATCACTTTCATATAAATTTACGTCGCATGCTGTTATTTATGAAGTAAAGGGTGGTTTGTTAACAGTGCAGGGAGGGTTGATACAGTGTAAATGTAAAAATAAATTAAAATATCTATGTACATATAGGCTGATCCTACTTTGCGATTTTCCTGTCTCGCGCCGGGTCCCGGAACCGAACCATCGTGATAATCGAAAGAACACTGTGTGTATATATATATATATATATATATATATATATATATATATATATATATATATATATATATATATATATATATATATATATATATATATATATATATATATATATATATATATATATATATATATAATCAAATAAACACATTTACATATGTGAAAACATGAATCATATTTTACCCCTGACCAGGACTCGAACCTAAGACACAATTACTGTGCCAAGGTGCTACCTTCTACACCACTGAAGGTTTAAAGGCGAAGCACACCTTGCAGCTTAATTGCTATACTATGAATTAACACATTCTCTCTGAATGCCTTTTTGTTCATATCACAGCTTCTCCTAACTTCACTCGTGGCTTCGTTTTTTACATATAATTCAAATTTCAGCTATATAGGCATTAATAATACTCATATAAACTCATTAAAATATGTGATTTTACATATGTTATTGTGTTTATTGATTATTGTTATTATATATATATTTATTTTACTTTTCAGTGAGCGTGAAAAATTCAGAAATGTCGATAACACTCCAACCTCCCTCGTGTACATTGAAGGAATGGAAATACAGGGACTTGTTAACTTCCTTTTGAATAGTCGTAGTTGTATAGCTACCACTGGTCCCTTGGCAGGTGTTCCTCCAACCCTTCTTGCTCCTGTTGCCTTTCAGGGAGGAACACTAAAAGCATTAAAGGTAGTATTATTTTATGGTGACCATAATTTTTATTCCTCTATTTACTATGCATGAGTTTTATATATAATATATATATATATATATATATATATATATATATATATATATATATATATATATATATATATATATATATATATATATATATATATATATATATATATATATATATATATATATATATATATATATATATATATATATATATATATATATATATATATATATATATATATATATATATATATATATATATATATATATATATATATATATTGATAATACCATGTGTAATGAAGCTAACAATAACATGCTTTTTTATATGGTTTAATATTTTATATAGCATGTCTAGAAAAGCGTATGAATTGACCTCGCCTTTATGATTTTTATCCCATACAATTCCAGGCCAAAGGAACTGTAGTACATCAAGATGGAGAACCTCAATATAGTATGGAAGTTTTGGGCCCTATAATGCCTCACACTATCCATCAGTTGACATCCCTTTTGTGTTCTAATGTTGATAGCTATTCCATATCCTTACAGCCAGTTACATCAACACTTCCTTTCTCTCGATTTACACATCATGAAAGCAGCTTTGCTCCGCAGGTAATATGACATGGATTTGTTTATTGTCTCAACTTGCAATGAAGATATACATATTTATGAAAACTAGAGCACTAGTAAAGCGGATACTATAAATATATGATAAATGTTCTAATTCCACTATATCACTGTGGTGTTCAATAATACTTTGTTCTTTATCTTGTTTAGTCTTGTGGTATTTACTCTGTTATGGCATTATTCAATTTTAGATTGTCCAGTGACAAGCAAATGAGTTTTTAGATATATACAGTTTTAGCAGTAAGGTTGCTTAAACTATATATATCTAAAATCTCATTCCTTCCTAACAATAAGTTTCCCCAAAGGGGAGGAGGGCAACAGTAATTTCTCCATGTTCCCCCTGCATATCATAATGGTAGGACATGCAAGGGTGCTGGAAATCCTCTCCTCTATATTTTCCTCTTAGACATAGACAGGTTTTTGCTTTGACTCAGCCACTTTGCCATATATGAGGGATTATGCCTTTAATATATTTATAGTAGATTCCTTTTAGGCTATTTGCACCTTTACTAGAATCTATATATCTATTAATTGGTTTCTATGAGGTTTATCATTTAAAATGTTAGGTTTCTATATACCTAGCTGATATGAGATAGTAAATTTTCAGTTGCTTCCAATAAATTCTCTTAAAAAGTCTTCGTAAATAGTACTGTCTTTATTTCTTTTTTCTTTTTTTACCTTCTCATGGGTTCTAGTGGCTTTTAAGTTTATATTGTAGTTGTTGGCTCTCCCTAACCTGCCTGGCCAAGTTCTTAAGGAAGGTCACTGCTGATATCAGGCTTTCCCACAGAGCTCTCAGGGAGTGTAGTTTGTGTTCGTGGCATATGTTGTTGTGTGTGGTGCAGTCTTCCATGTGGTTGATTTTTTGAGGGGATGTTTTACATCCTGGACAGGCATTAATGACGAAGTAATCAAGCCTCTACCGATAGCTCAGAAGGTTTTGATGGTGCCAACATTGCAGTCTGGCCAGGTGGATTCTGCCAAGTTTGGGGGATTGGGGAGGATGAATGTTGGAAGGTTGCGCATGCAGCTGTGAGTTGTCATATATTTGCGGAGACTTTTGAGGTGGACGAGGGGTAAGAGATCACAGTATTGGTGTAGAATATCATGTTGTGCTAGATAGTGTATTAATGTGTTTTGGTGTGTTTGGGTGTTCTGTCATGTTGTGAAGTTATTTGTAGAGGTTGCAGCTAGTATTTGCTTGCCTTTCATGTAAAGATGGTCCTTGACTATAGTTTTTTGGTGATGTACTTGATCTGTAGGTGTAATAGCCAGTGCTTATTTGTAATTCTTTGCCTTGTAAAGGCTGTAGGGTGTTGTGGTGTGTTTTAGTATGTTTGAAGCATATTTCATCACTGAGAATATATATTGCTTGTATACTGTGTTGTGTCCAATTATATGGGCAAGTGATCTAAGAGCATTAAGTGTTGATGTTAGTTTATTTGATGTTTGTGACATGTTTAAATAGCATTGATGTATTGTATACTGTACCAATAGGTGTGTGTGTGTGTTAAGGGGATGTTTTTCGTTTGGAGTTGAATGTAACGGTGTTCTGTTGCCCAGTTTTTGAGGAGAGCATTTGTGGATTTAACTGGTGCTAATTTAAGCCTGTTTATGGTGAACCAGTCATGTACTATGTTGAGGTAATGTTGGAGGTCTGTAGTTGTGTTTGCATTTGGATATGTACTTGTGAGTGTTATGTCATCTGCTCAGGAAGCTGTCTGTACATGGTGTGAGTGTGGTATTGGTATATCGTACATGCATAGGTTACAAAGTGTGTGTGATAAGCCAAGTCCTTGAGGGACTCCATTGTGAAATTTCTGACTCATGATGACTGACCAGCAAATGATATGTGTGCACACTTACCTGCGAGGTAGTTGGCCAGCCATCTTTTTGTGTTATTGTGTATTGTGTTGAAAATTTTAATTGTGAGGTTAAGGGATGCGTTGGCATCAGAGGATATACTTACGTGTAATATGACGAAAAGCGTCATATGTTCTAACATAGCTGAGTTAATGCCATAAAAATTCTTAGTGTCTGGTCGGTAAGAAGGGTGTTCGTGGAAGGTAATGGTCTAAAACGTTGTATTGATAGGGTTAAAGGAATACGAAGTGTGATTTGTTGTAGGATTATTTGCTCGGTAATTTTGGAGAGAGTGCAGGGCAGCATGGGGTTTTGTTGGGTTTGGGGATAGTGACATTGACACCATATTTTATCAGATGTTGGGTATTGTGTTGTGCAAGTTGCTGTAGATTGATATGTCAGTGAGTGCTTGTATGCCTTGTGGTCCCATGTGTCTTAAGGTTTATGTTGCTTATACTGTCAGGTCCACAGCCAGATGAGTTTTAAAACTGTTGATGATAAGCTTCGTCTGATGTTTGGTGACAAGTAGGTCTGGGTCTGTAGGGAGCAGTCTTTTACAGCTGTTTGTCCATTGGTGGGGATGAAGATGACTGATATGAGAGTAATGGCTGATGCACTTAGTTGCTTTTTGTTTGTTTGAGGGTGTAGTGTCTATTATTGTAATGACAGCATGTGATTTTGTTGTGTTACTGTAGGCTAGTGTAATGCTGTTTAGTATTTTGTAGGGTATGTTAATTTTTTTTTTTTTGTGGTTAGGTGTTTGCTGGTAGTATTTCAGGTATGAAATTGGGGTTATGTCTTTTTATATGCATTTTGAATTATTGTGTTAATAGAGTGAATAAACATTGTTTGTGTTCGCGATGGGAGTACTGCTATGTCTATCAAATTATTGTATTGTTTTAGATATTGCTTTTCAATTAGCTCTTTTGTAATTGTTGTGTGTGTGTCTTTGACCAACTGGGATGGTTCTTTTGGCAGTGATAATATAAAGGTAGTCAAAACCTAAGGTTCTGACCACCCTCAGTGATGTCATTGGGTGAGATTTGGTGAAAAGAAGGTGATGTCTGGAGATGATGGTAGGAAGTGGGCTAGGTGGGGAATATGTCTTGATGTATGTTATTTAGGATGAAAGGCTTTTCTGTTTGGTTTTGTATTACCAGCCTCTGGTCGTTTAAGTATGTAAATAAATTAAAGATCCAGCTTGGCATTGAAGTTATTACACAGGATGATGTTTGGTGTATTTGCTGACGCATTATAATTGTAGGGTATAGTTGTTATGTACAGTGGGGGATGTTTTTGGGGAGATTTGTATATTTGAATATTAAAACTGATGTGTTGCCATTTCGTACATTAATTAATTGTATGTATGTGGTAGTGATATATGGGGAAAGGAGGGATTTTTGTGTGTGCAATAGTTTCAGTGAAGATTACATATTTGTGTAGCAGGTTATGAGTCCACTACCGACGCTGTCAATCCAGTCTTGTCCAGTGCTGTTGATGGTATGAAATGGATTGTTGCCAAATTGGGTTTAGCACCATATTGTAGCAAACCCACTTGGAATAACCTCTCTTACTTCATATTTAAATAAAATGGATTGTTGCCAAATTGGGTTTAGCACCATATTGTAGCAAACCTACTTGGAATAACCTCTCTTACTTCATATTTAAATAATTTGGTTTATTTGGTTTTCCTTTCAACAGGCTTTTGCTGAAGAGAATCTTGTTGACTGCGGCTTAGATTCCAATGTGCGGGCATTGATTTGTGCTCCACATACACCAGGTGAACCTAATCTTCCTGATAATTATCGGGAGGTTACTTATAAAGGTAACAAATTTACGTGGACTGATAGATTACTATGATGTAATTGGTAGGTTCAAATTTTTGAGATAATATATATATACTGTATATTTATACGACTGTTTTATCAAATCACCAGTTCCAGACACGTTTTTATTATTTATATAACTTGGTTGTTTTTGACAAAGGGTGACTCTCTTACACTCTTATTAAATCTTTCTGGACATTGTAAAAAATTAACGTAGGTCTAAAATTTTTATCAAATTTATGTGGACTGACAGATCGCTATGATGTTATTGATAGGTTCAGATTAATGAGATAATATGTTTAAGAAAGTTTTATCAAATGATCAATTCCAGATAAACTTTTTTATCATTGGTTATTTAACTAAGTTATGTAGTTATTGACTAATGGTGACTGTTAAGGTTTCGATAAAATCGTTATGGACTGTAAAATTTTAATGTAGGTAGCAAGTTTTTAACAGATAACTAATTTTAGCTGAATTCTACGTGTTATAATTAATTTTAAAAGTGTGTGTTTTCTTTTTATGTGGTTTAGATGAGGTATGACTCACTGAACTGTTTTAAAGATGTATGAGGAAATAATATTTTATTACATATGCATACCCCATATAATACATAAATTTGTACGGTAATCTGACAAGGGTTATCCTTCTAGATCACATGAATATATTGACATTTTATTGCATGCTTGCTGTAAGTTGACTAAAAGTGGCGGAGCAAGGGACTGGGATACCCTAGGTTGTATTTCCTGCCACAGAGTTACGCTGTTATGCTTTGACCCAGCCACCCCTTTATAAGGGGGATCATGGCTTTTGTGTATGTGTCTATATCCTGTACTGTATATATATACACTCAACCTTCGATTTAACAAGCTCCAATTTAGCGGACAAAATATGAAACAGAGGATTTAGTATTTTTCAGTTGTAGCACACATAAAATGACAGAGAGAGAGAGAGAGATGAAAAGCAGTCTGGGCTACTATCTCCTTAGTGTATGACAATAGTAATGCAGTAATACTAATATGTATGTGAGAGAGAGAGAGAAATGAAAAGTGCTCTAGACTAATGTGTGCCTTGTGTTAAATAATAATAATAGTAAAGTCCCTCATATTTAATATAGTATTATTATTATTTTAATTATTGTTATTAACAGTAATACTATGAATGAATGATCACTTTATATCACGGACTCCGGTTTCTACTAGGGTTTGGACGGTGCCTTCTCGTGAAGGACTTTAGTTTTAGCGTGTCTGACCGTTACCTTGAATGAATTCCCTTTTTAACCTCTGTGGTTGGTCGTGAACCCTCGACCTGACAAATATAAGTAGCAAGCATTGCCGTTCGGTCATGGTGGCCACATTAACAATAATACTGTCATGAATTAATAGTGTAAGTAATACAGTGCCAGCACAGCACTGTGCTGTATTAGACACACACGCATATATCTTATGTATGTGTGTGTGTATTATTATTATTATTATCATTAACTTATAAATATTTATTAGGCTATGTAGTGCGTGGTATTAAACCTTTAGATTTAGGCTATCGAGTTGAAACATTGGTGGTTAGCTACCTCCCCCTAATAACCCGAGTCTCTTACCTTTTCTTGCAGTACTATACATTGAGAGAGGCCTTAATTGTTCATTTCTCTATGACTTAATATTTATTCATTTGAATGACAAGTATTATTAGCCTTGAACCGGTGGTGGCAGGAATGTATTGAGTTTTTTCTTCTCTCTTTTCTTGGAGTAATTGTCCAGTTACTTAAATTTACATTACCAGATGAGCTTTTCTTTTCACAAATACTTAAGAGCGTTCTTAATTGTTCGCATTTGTATTGTCTTTGGACAAAAAGCATCGTGCACCATTGTAATTAGTGTTAGTACTATTATTGTTATTTTTTATTATTATTGTTGTTGTTGTTGTAAGTCACTTAATTCACGGTAGCAAAAAGAACTTTTCATATACTCTCTCTCTCTCTCTTCTCTCCTCTCTCTCTCTCTCTCTCTCTCTCTCTCTCCTCTCTCTCTCTCTCTCTCTCTCTCTCTCTCTCTCTCTCTCTCTCTCTCTCTCTCTCTCTCTCTCTCTCTCTCTCTCTCTCCCTCCCTCCCTCCCTCCCTCCCTCCCTCCCTCCCTCCCTCTCTCTCTCTCTCTCTCTCTCTCTCTCTCCTCTCTCTCTCTCTCTCTCTCTCTCTCTCTCTCTCTCTCTCTCTCTCTCTCTCTCTCTCTCTCTCTCTCAGTTCGAATGGGCTCGACTCTCTCTTCTTCTTTACATATCAGTTTTGGCATTCCTCAGGGTTCAATTTTGGGTCCTCTGCTTTTCCTAATATATGTTAATGATTTACCTCAATTTATAAGAGATTGCTACTTGTTATGTATGCTGATGACACCCAGATTATGCTTACTGGTGACATTGATA
>JAXCGZ010018869.1:427500-475975 GCA_037179515.1 Halocaridina rubra | reverse complement strand
TCATCCCTTCACCCCAGAGAATGGATATAATCTTCGTTCCATTTATCCCCCCCTCCCCCCCCCCTTTTTTTTTTACTTCCTTGCCTTTATTTCTATTTTTTTCCCTCTTCCATGCAACAAGAGAGTCTTGTTAACTTGTGGTTCTGTTGTTATTGGGCGTGAGAGACAATTGCTTCGAATTTTCTAATCTCCTTTTCTTGGCATATTCTCCATTGTCCGCATGTGGTCGCTGTTTCTTAATAGCCTCCTGAAGTCTAATGTTGGTTTTGACTTTATTTTCTATGGTTGAATGCCCTTTCTAATACTATCCCTCTCCATTGATACGAGTTTGGGACCTGTCCCGAGTGAAGCTAGCTTCCGTATGCCAGTGCCTTTTCCTAGCTCGCAGTCTAGTGAGATACAGCGATTCCGTGTGGCAATAAGAAAAGCCGCTAATGAAGATAAATATGTAATCTAAACCTAATTTGTCTTTCCATGTGGAATAAATGTTAACGAAACTGAGACCAAGTCTGGTACCATTGATCCTGAGTCTGCATATTGATATGCACGACTCTCTCTCTCTCTCTCTCTCTCTCTCTCTCTCTCTCTCTCTCTCTCTCTCTCTCTCTCTCTCTCTCTCTCTCTCTCTCTCTCTCTCTCTCTCTCTCTCTCTCTCCAAAAAAAAAAAAAAAACACGGTCATGAATCCAGAGCTTAAAAACTTCTTTTGTTATAGATGAAATCCTCCTCTGATGATGAGCCCTGATACGAAAGCTCTTGCTGAGTGACTTCTTTGAAAAGGATTTAGGATGACACTCTGGTGGGCATCTGTTCAGGGCAGGAAAAAGAGAAACCTAAGCTGCGTTGGACATTTGTGTATATTTTGATATATATATATATATATATATATATATATATATATATATATATATATATATATATATATATATATATATATATAGATATATATATATATATATATATATATATATATATATATATATATATTTTACAAATTTGTAGCTGTAAGATGTATTTGTCAGGCAGTTATAAATTACAAAACCAGGGCCTACGCTTTGCATGTTCATAGAGGTAAGTATAGAAATCTTTCTTTTCTAGAAACTCAGTGTACACATACTTACATACATACATACATACATACATACATACAGAACAACACTACCGTCAGGGCCCCTCTCAAGAGCCATACTGTCTATCTACATCGACCAT
The DNA here is from genome assembly GCA_037179515.1 of Halocaridina rubra. Lineage (NCBI taxonomy): Eukaryota > Metazoa > Arthropoda > Malacostraca > Decapoda > Atyidae > Halocaridina > Halocaridina rubra. The sequence continues at coordinate 474,767 of JAXCGZ010018869.1, read as the reverse complement.
CTTGAGTGAGAAAAAAAAAAGAATATTCTACAAGTGTTATGAGGAATTTTCATCCCTTTTGTATCCTCCGACATTTTCTTGATCCTCAATTGGAGAGGATTTTGATCCTTTTGGGGTTTAATTTAGAGAAGATTGAAAGAGAGGTTCTGGAATAGGTTCTCCAGTTACCCCTATCCAGTTATCATAACCTCTCACTTGTATTATCTTCTGGGTCAATGTTGACTTGGGAGTGTTCTACCTCTTCTGCTGCACTTTTGTCCACTCATATTTAGAGAGGGCATTGAAGGGGTAACGTAGGTAAAAATCTCTTCTATTTTTCTGAATTTTTTTGCGCTTGTCATTTTTATAAGTCGTACTACTTTTTGTCTTTTATATTACATTTAAGTTACTCTTATATTGGAATTTGCCTGCTATGCTATATTTATATTGCGTATAGATTAATGACAAGCAATTCGTTGCCTTTGTTACAGTATATTCAGCGAGAGAGAGAGAGAGAGAGAGAGAGAGAGAGAGAGAGAGAGAGAGAGAGAGAGAGAGAGAGAGAGAGAGAGAGAGAATTAAATGTATCAGTACGTATGTAAATCCATGAAGGTCGAAGGACCCTGAAGGCTTGATTGGTGATGTTTGCCCAGTGAGCCTGAAACTGTGTGGCCCAAATGTTTACTTAGTAATAATCAAGTCCTTCCCCTACAGCGCTGATGGAAAGGATTATACGCCGTGTTTGTTCTGTATCGTCAGAGGAGTATCCATGATAATCACTTGCAGGAGTTATGTAAAAAGTATTTTATTATATGTGAGTCTCTTGTCAGACAGTTTCATTATGTTTTTGCGTTTTCTGACATGTTTATGAGGTTGTGTATGTAGCATCCCTATGTGTTTGTAATGGCCAGGGGATGTTTGTTTGAATGTACTATACTAATACATGCATTCGTTTATTCTTTACGCAAGAGCAGCGTGTGATCTATAGTATCTTAGAAGGAGACTTGCCACTCCCAAAAGGAAAAAAAAAAAGTGTTAGTGGTGAGGATCACCCTTTGTACTTGTCGACATCGGTCTAGACTTTGTGATGTCTGGCCTCTCTTGAAATCTTCGAGAGCACCGTAGGCTGCCTCTATTGTCCCCTGTTACCAGAATCGGAGAAGAGTGACTAAGCAAAAGCAAACAGCCCGAAGGGAAGAGGAGAGGTGAGAAATGGAGAGAAAAGAAGTTGGGAAAATGAAAGCATGCCGGCTGCACGAAGATTGGCATCCCCTCGCATTCATGAAAAAAAAAAAGGCTGCCATGTAACTAACCTTCCCTTTCACTTTTTCCTATCCAAAACTCGTGTATATGCACGTCTATACTGTTCTGATAAATAATAATGACTCCCATGGGTTCATCCTTTGCAAGTAAGATTATTTGAATCAGCGTTTGATATATATATATATATATATATATATATATAGATATATATATATATATATATATATATATATATATATATTATATATATATATATATATATATATATATATATATATATATATATATATTGGTCTTATAAACTACTCAGACAGGTAGCTATATATAAAAAGTTGATGACCAGGTCGGAAAGAAGTAGCTTTTCTCGCGGAAGTGATTTTGTGCATTACGTCGATGTATTTTAGATAACTGTCGACCTTCTTATATTGAGTTCACATGGCATGCCTTTGAGGGTGACTGTTATTTGTGGGGGCGGGGAGGCACAGGTGAAAATAAGTATATGTACCGTGCTTTCAGAAGGGCGGGATCTCAGGGGTTAGTAACCTGTGTAAGTGCTCTACAATGTGTTCATTGTTTTCCATTTGACATTGAAGCTCCGGTCCGCGGGGATCCCGGGCCCCTTACAACTCGGTTCTCCCGTCTCTCTCTCTCTCTCTCTCTCTCTCTCTCTCTCTCTCTCTCTCTCTCTCTCTCTCTCTCTCTCTCTCTCTCTCTCTCTCTCTCTCTCCCCACGTAACTTGTGTGCACATTTTCTTACCATTTAGTAAAATTCTTCTTTAAGAATATTGTGTAATTTTTGCGTAGTTTTTATCTGCTAAAATTAGCTGAAGTGTATCTAGAGGAAGTTTTAATTTTCATGGGAATACTTATACTCGGGAAGTACCGCACCCGAATTCTCGCCCACCGTGGAGTGTTAGGAAGGGTGCCCAGCCTTGATTCTCAACTCCAACATCTTGTATCTATCAACTTTCGATTCTGGAGTACACCGTATATTTGTTACACATCTCTTATTATCTTTTCCCATCTGACAAGTCACAACACTCTCCATCTGTCTCTCTTTACTTTGTTTTCTTCGTGCCCAGGCCCGATGAGGGCAGGTTTTTTTTTTTTTTGGCCTGTCCTGGTGTCACTCGTAAAAAAAAAAATAATGACACAAAATGCACATTATTCAAATATATCAATGGAAAAAGCAGTTTTGCTTATCTGCTCCTACGGTAAAAGGAAAACAGCCTATTTCTAAGGTATCACGAGAGAGAGTTTAAATTTTTAAATTTTTTAAATTTTTTTTTTTTAAATTTAACCTTTATTTCCATTTCATTACAATGGGTATTCGTCAGCCAGGGCAAGCCCCAACCCCCCACTGTGATGTCCAACCACAGCAGTTCCTGCCAGTAAACAGCTTAAACTCTCGGTCTTGGACGGGGACCGATCTTTCGACCTCGTGAATGCGAAGCCAGCGCGTTACCACTGTACTAGCCAGCAGGCTAGAGAGAGAGAGAGAGAGAGAGAGAGAGAGAGAGAGAGAGAGAGAGAGAGAGAGAGAGAGAATATTCATATGCCTTCTAAACCTGAACTTACCCTTTCCCTGAAGAGCTATCAAGTGATGTCCTGAGTCGAGACGAGCGGCGAGATCCTCCTTCAACTTGCTAAAGTAATTATCACCCTCCACTTGTTACTTAAAGGACTTGGGATGAGAAGTGACTATGGAGGGATTGCCAAGAGAGAGAGAGAGAGAGAGAGAGAGAGAGAGAGGAGAGAAGAGAGAGAGAGCAGTGGGTGGTCGGTAAAAACAGGTGGGGGGTAAGTTCATTAGGGTGGAGTGGTAGAGTGGGTGGCCGACGTAAACGAGTATCGATGGAGTGTGTATTGAAGGGGAAAGACAAAGGAAGAGGTACACTCCCAAGTCATGTGATACAGGCAAAACCCTGATTGCAAGAAACGCTGTTTCATAGTCCTTTTACAAACACCAGGCTACATTACATTATACCTAATAAATAATAATATTAATAAATAATAGACGAATAGATATGTTTGAGAAAGTTGATCAATAGTCTTATAAATTGTCCAAGAGCGAACAGGTCAAAGAATCACCGATTAAAATGGTAAGCCTTAACTATTGAATCATCACGCAGGTTTTGGTCTTTCTTTTCTCGTAATGTTTGCCCTTTCATGTGCCTTGAAGAAGACTACACCCAGAATATCCTCCAAGCATAAAGCTCCTTAAATAATAATAATCTTGCCCCCGACACGGCTTCTAGTGTCCGAGTACTTTAGTTGACGATATTAATCTGGGATGATTTACTCTGGTGGGTAGGATGCATGTTAAAGAAGTCAAGGTGGACAGAATGCAGGCAGACCCCTCCCTCCCCCTTGTCATTGCTACTCGCCTTCTAGCCGTTTATCATATCTAAATGCATATTTAAGAGACCTCTGCACAGAATTTATATACCTTTGTAAGTATATCTTGCCTTTTGCTTCGTGAGAAGAGAAAGGAATGAATAGGCTACACGTGTCGGACTTAGGCTATGCCTTTGCATGGCAGCATTAAGAGTGAATATGTAATTTTTTATTTTTTTTTAGTCTCAAATTCAGATGTACAGTAACAAGGTGTGATCATTACTGCTTTGGGAATTATGTCGTGTAAAATGTCATTTTTACAGATGCGAGTCATTGTGAGGCAATTATAAAGCCATCTGTAATAGCACCTTAATGGTGAGAGGCAACTGGCAATATGTGATTTAGGTTCTAGAATAACCACACGTACGTCTCTCTCTCTCTCTCTCTCTCTCTCTCTCTCTCTCTCTCTCTCTCTCTATATATATATATATATATATATATATATATATATATATATATATATATATATATATATATATATATATATATATATATATGTTGAGCTAGCTAGCTACTATCTTTCGTTTATGAACACTCAGTGCTTTTCTTTTCTTTAATTATCGTAACTAGATTACGTTTTTACTAATGGCAAGTGTTCTTATTGTGTATCATTGTTGGCTATTACTAACTTCCAAAATAACTTTTAAATGGATTTTGTTTTCTTTATCTCCTTCAGATCCCCCTTGAGAAGAAAATCTCTCTCTCTCTCTCTCTCTCTCTCTCTCTCTCTCTCTCTCTCTCTCTCTCTCTCTCTCTCTCTCTCTCTCTCTCTCTCTCTCTCTCTCTCTTTCACGAGGGCGGGACCGCCCAAGACCCCAAGAAACCCGGCCTGCTTAATGAGCTGTAATGAAGCTTTTATATCTCGATAGATAATGTGATTTAATGAATTAATAGATAAGTGCCAAATGGTTAGTACTGTGTTAGATTTTTTTCTCTCCTTGAATAAGAACCCTCTTTTTTGCTCAATTTATCTTACGTTACCATCAGCTTTTCCTGACTAAATTTTCTTAGTATTTTAAAGTTAATCTCTAACGGTTTTGAATTAAGCAAACGCATTCTTCCTTCCCACACAGTGAGAATGTCTTTCTTGGGGATATTTTCCTGACGTTGCTCTTAGTGAAAACTTCCTCATTGAGGCCCTCCCTTAGATTTTTTTTTTTTTTTTTAAGTTCCATAATACTTCGGAAACCTTTAAAACGAAAGGTTGAGAACTTGAGAGTACAGTTCTTTGTTTTCAGTTCTCAGAACCCTGGGATTGAGAGACCTTTTCAAGGTTTAAACCGGCTGTTGTGTGCGAGACAAGACAGACAGACTAGATGTGTGAAATTGTGACATCTTTTCACATATTAAACCGGCTGAGTTGTGTGTGTGTGAGAGAGAGAGAGAGAGAGAGAGAGAGAGAGAGAGAGAGAGAGAGAGAGAGAGAGAGAGAGTAGGGTTAGGTAGCGGGTAGGAGTAAAAAATCTTCGATATTTAATTGACACCCGATCTTCATTAAGGATGAGCTAGCATTTATCCGACTCCTTTGGAATTCCATTAAGAGAATTCCTGAAGGGAATGAGAAGACCACCATCTACCTTACTCCCCTAACCCCCCCCCCGTCTCTCCCTTCACCTACTCCCCTACAAAAAAATTTACGATGTAGGAGAATATAAAAATATGTACTGTATTATACCTCTTCCTCATGCTGTATTTCTCCCTTCCCTTATTACGTAGGGTTAGAATGAAGGAGAGGTTCTTCCAGCGCTTCCCGGGTTTCGAAGGATTTTTTCTTTTCTTTTATAAATCTCTCGAGTTCCACTTTTTTAGCTTAACGAAGTTTAGACATTACATTGCAAAGTAGTCTATAACTTTGTTTTTTTGAGGGGTTGCATTTATGCCTTTTATTTGCTGTCTGTGCACAGGTCTTCATGTGTTTTGTGTACGTGAGTATATTTTATTATTCTTATCGCTAAAGAAACTTTATTATTGTTATTATTATTATTATTATTATTATTATTATTATTATTATTGTAGATGTGGTTACTGCTATTGTAGTTATTTTATTTTCCCCCTCTCCTTCGTTTTTAAAGGAATGATATTGCACATGTTAGGTAATTATTTTTTTGTGGATAAATAAGGAAAAGTACTCATAAGTTCAAAAGACAAGCCGTTACTTTCAGATATATATATACATACAACTTTTCTATTTAGTCTATTGTAGTTTTATTGCACCAGACTATTCTTTATATAGCTGAAAAGAGAATCACGAAATCTGTGGCCCCTAAACCCTCACCATTTATTTTATCCTCACACATTTCGCCCCCTCGACGCACACATATCACCAATTAAGGCATGGGGTCACTGGTTTTCCCCGGAAATTAGGTCTCGTTTAGTAGATTATCTTTCTTAATTGTAACTAAATTTTTTTTAACACAGTTGTGAAAGCTTTCTGAAAATTTCGCTAATTTGCTAATATATATATATATATATATATATATATATATATATATATATATATATATATATATATATATATATATATATATATATATATATATATATATATATACGCTAATATTTTGGAATCTGCTTAGAAGTTCTTTGAAAGATAATATTGCCCTGGGGCTCAAGGCTTTTTACAAATAAGAATTGTAATATTTATGTAGAGGTTCAAGTAGGGAGCTTAATACATATACCAGAAGAACAGTGAATAAACAATTTCAAAGCTATATCATATATCATTTTTGCATATTTCATCTTGCAATAAAAATCAAACACTCCTCCCTTTCCTTCTCCTTAGCTTGATAGCATAAGGTCAGTACACTTAACGACTTTCTTTTTCCTCATAAATGGGGCGTAACTCGTGTCCCTATTCAGTTTCTCTCAGATACGCCGTTAAAAGGCCATAAATAGTGTAAAGACAAGGAAACAATAAGAGAGGTTAATTTTCTTGGCGTTCTGGCCTTCCCTCGTCCCCTGCAGTGCTAGGACGGGCTTACTCGGTCTCCGGTTGACAATGCACAGAAGTGACCTTTGTTTACCGATATAATAGCCTCAGGTTCACATATTTTCACACGGTTTGCCACCGTTTTCGTCGTGACGGGTGAGAAAACGGCACAGAGGTTACGGCCCGAGCTTTTGACATGGCCTATTTTGCGTGTTCTATTCTTATTTTGTTTTGTTTTTATAGTCAAGAGGTCTTCCTTAGTTCAAACGCATACCAATACTAAAAGACAAGCAATAAAAACTGTGTAATCGAGCACTACTTGAACACTGAATGTAGATACTTATTTCTTTTTTAGAAATAATGATAATAATAATAATAATAATTTTTTATATGCCAGTTTGGTTTGCGTGTGTTTCGGCAACTACTGTATAATATTCGCTGGATGTAATTGATACCTGTTAAGTTTACAGCGATGTCTGACATGTAACTCGGCTATGTTTCTACCGGAGTTTCCTCAGAGGGCAGTGGGTCAGTCATGAGGGATCAAGCGAATAAAAAGTGTATGATAAGACTGACTGATTCCAGGTAGGAGATCTCAGCATGGTGTTAAACACCCCTCGAGGATAGAACTGGGTATGCGAATCTCGCACGTTTTTTTTTTTTTTTTATACCCAATCATATTTGTGTTTAGTGTGAGAAATAGTGTTGGAATTGATTTTATGACCATATGGCAATTTGTTAATTATTGACTCAACTGATGTGTCCAGGAGTACATCCAAAAAACCGGTGATATTGTAGAGAACCTGTCAGTAAGTTTCCAAGAAAGCCACCCTTGTAGTAGTGGAATATTTGGAGCTCAGGAAGAATTGGGACCTGATTGTACGCAAAATATTAATTTATATAAAAAAAAAAACTTATCTATTCTAATCTGACCTAACTGAAGACTTGGGCCTATAAAAATTTCAGATCCCAATACTTTAGGAGGTCCGTGTATTTTGTCTTATATATATATATATATATATATATATATATATATATATATATATATATATATATATATATATATATATATATATATATATATATATATATATATATATATAGTAGAGCGCGAGGGATCTCGTAACTGATGTGTATGACTACAAATAAATGAAATATATTACTTTAAGCTAGTCAGGCAAGTATGCAGGGAAGTTTCTAATTAAGGGACGGCATTTCCATATCATGATTGAGTACGAATGGCAGTAAATTATAAAGGCTTTATACCTCCTTCCGTCCTTTCTCATGCCCCTGTCAATCACTTACTATTAGCGCTGGCAGCAACGAGTAGTTCAAGAAAATCATGCACGCCCATTCTCTCGATTTACAAGCATGATGCGTGCCCTGGGGACTTGAAACTGCGTCGCTTTGGATGAGCAAGGAGTTATGTAAACCTGCAAAGATCTCTGCCGTACATTTCTTGGCGTTTTTTTTGTGTGTGGGTTATTTAAATGAAATTCAGTTATTGGTTATTATTTTAAGGAAAATTAATGAATTGGACTTCAAGGCTGATGTAAAATTATTTCAACTTAGAATACTATAAATGATAATCAGACTGTCAGCCATGGGGGTTTTCATCAAAACTTAGTATTTCCCAAGTAAATCATGTGGGTAATTAGAAAGTTTAATTATATTTTAGCGTAAAATATCGTTCATCGTAATTACAAGAGTTGAAATTACTTTTATTCATAACGAACAATATATATATATATATATATATATATATATATATATATATATATATATATATATATATATAAGCTAAGAAAAGAGGCAGGAATTATAGTCGTTTATGATTTATAATGCTCTTTGCATTAATGCTTAGACATGCATATTTTATAGGCCTAACCTAGCTTACTCGAGTTCCTTTTTTTTCCAGTCGATAGGTCTAGCGGAACCCTACACGTCTCTCATCTTTACCTTCTTAGGCCCTTCCTTATCCCATAAATTACTGTACATGTCAGGTGAGGTTATAGGATAGCAAATCAGTAGGGGTAAGTTATTGCCCCCTCTCACAAATACAATAATCCCAACTTGTCTAAAAGAAATTAGTCTGGAAATATATTTATATGTACTATGTAAGATACGGCTTGTGTTCTTAGCTTTCCCATAAATCACCGTACAAAAGCTTTGCTGAAAGTTAAAAGTTTATGTTCTGTTAAAGAAGGTTTGATTTTCTGTATTTTAAACAGCCAAAACTGAATAGGTTTTAGTGTACTTTCACTACCGACAGTCAGGAGAGAAGTCTTTTTCATAACTTAATTAGTTTAGGGAACCTATTAAAATTTAACAGCATCAACAACAATAATAATAATAATAATAATAATAATAATAATAATAATAATGAAACGAATGAGAATCGTTTTACTACTATCTCCCATTTCCCATTTTTATCATTGTTTCTCGTCTTCAGCGTACTATCGCAGCGTAACTCAACAGAGCGACCTTCCTGCCGAGTCAATCCTATTGCTGGAGGTCTTTGATTTCCGATATTGTGGGTTGTGGGGGTGAAATTGAGTCTTGGGTTTAGAGGTGGGATTTGGTTGACGTTGCAGTGTTGACATTAAATGGCTTTGAAGGCGAAACGTTTATCAGAGAAGGGGGGGGGGGTGAACGAGAGAAGGAAAGGAACCCTTTGATCTATAGCAGCCTAATTCTGCGGTTATGCTCCTTCATTTAAATGTATAGTCATAGGGTAGAGTGAGACCACTTTCAAAGTGATTGAGATAATTCTCTCTCTCTCTCTCTCGTCTTATATATTCAAGTGATTACATAAATGAATTTACATGATGTGTTTCAACTGCACTTTATATATATATATATATATATATATATATATATATATATATATATATATATATATATATATATATATATATATATATATATATATATATATATATATATATATATATATATATATATATATATATATTAATTTTTTTTTGGGGGGGTAGATTTTTTCTTTCTTTTTTTTGGCCCTTCCTGTGTCGCAATCATATATGGATTCGGTTTTACGTCACGAACTCCCCTTTTCTACTAAGGGTTAGGACGGTTGTCTTCTTACGAAGGACTTGTTTTGGCAGATATAATCGTTACCCTGAGAGTATACCCTTACTAACCTCAGTCCGTGACGGGGCGCGAACCCTCGACATGCCGCCTCAGAGTCGCAGACACTACCATTTTGCCACGGAGACTACCCGCAATCATAATATATATATATATATATATATATATATATATATATATATATATATATATATATATATATATATATATATATATATATATATATATATATATATATATCGATAGATAGATATATAAACAAGAAAGACGATGGGATGTTATGCTACAATAGGCAGTTGTACAATTATTGCCATAATTTAAAATAATCATCCATACAACGATTCTGTATTTTTTATTTCCTTTCTTTGCAGGAGAGCCCTACAGTACGGCGTATGCTTGCGAGGGCACGATATTAAGCATCGAGTGTGACCCAGGTCAGGTCATCAATGTGATCAGAGCCAACTACGGTCGCTTTTCCATCACCATCTGCAACGCTCATGGCAACACTGAATGGTCTGTTAATTGTCAAAGCCCAAGAACGCACAGAGTTCTCGCTGAAAGGTAACTAGAATGCTAAATATTATACTTTAGAATGTACTCTGTCTTTAGTGTCGCTAATAATAATAATAATAATAATAATAATAATAATAATAATAATAATATTATTATTATTATTATTTACAGCCTTTTCGATTAAGCAGTAGCTTCCAAATAAATTATTATTATTATTATTATTATTATTATTATTATTATTATTATTTAAAACTGCAGCCTTTGCATTCCAAAGGTGACAATTAAATAATGATTAATTATTCGACAGAATAGTGTACTGTATACATTTTATGTAAACATGTATGTGTGCACATTTTATGTGCAGCTGGTACTTATTCATGTTGAGTTAAACACTGTGTATGCCCTGTGCTGTTTATATATATATATATATATATATATATATATATATATATATATATATATATATATATATATATATATATATATATATATATATATATATATCAAACTTTATATTCATAATTTTTATATATCCCTTGATCAACTGGAAATATTGGTTTATGATTAATATATTATCAACGATTTTTGCAGAGGCATACAAATAGAACTAAAATACAGAGTCATAAAGTATTAAACAAAAATTGCTTTAGTGTGATAACAAAGCGATAAGAAGCTAGGCATTATTTGAAGGAAAAAGTAGTTTTCAGGGTAGAAGAGTGAGAAAGAGAATTCCCTCTCCTGGGAAAGGAGATAGTAGGGTGTCTAAATAGCAGTAGTAGCAGCTAAAGTTAAGCAAGAGTAAATAGAAGCAGCAGGTGCTCGTGGGCTACCTCTATGGCTCTCTTGTGTCCGTTGCAGCACCTGACCCATCACTTACATTGTTTCTCCCTCTTTTAAGTTGGTCAGACTCTGTAATATCCTTCGACTGGGATAAACTCGTTTAGGCTACCTTCAAGGGAATGACCACATGGTCAATTTGTCTGATGCAAAGTGTGTCTGTTTGTAGCTTCCTCATTGAAAGAAGAAGAGGAAAAAAAGGACATGGATAGACTATGCCTCCCTCTTCGTTTACTCAAGTATACTTTGTAATATTAGTGAGGGGAAACAAGTTCTTTAGGCCTACTCTTTTTCTTGTATTAAGCGGGAGAGGTTTGTATACAATTTCACAAACTATTCAAGGTTACTCTTGCAAACATATATAGTTGTCTTTTGATACTTAAAATTATTGATAGCAAATAATTTTTCTTTTTCAGAAAGTTCACCTTAATTCATTAATTATTATATTTTGGTTTCCAGTTTGCAGTCCGTTTCCAAGATAATTCTTATATATTATAAACTTGTATTGCAGCAATTTGCCACATAAAACATTTTCAAAGGCGACTTGCATGGCAGTTATTTTTTTTTATGTAGGTATTATATATTATTGCGTTTTGAGATGTATTGTATAACTGTGGATATAACAAACAGATGTAGTGGATTCGTCAACTGTAGCATGTCCGTGAACAGCGTGCTCTTCGGCGACCCGTGCCCAGGGACTCATAAATACATCGAAGTCCATTATTCCTGCCGTATAGGTAAAAAGAATCCGCTTACAGTGGGGTTCGTTGCTTGCTTCCTGTAGAAAATGAGAAGTCTAATAGTTTATATTTCTTCAGCTTTTGGCTTCCTGGATACTAACATGTTTGTAAATGGTGGTGGCTATAATATTTGGGATGAGGTGCGTTCTGCTTATTAATATGGATATTTTTGTTCTAAGTGTTGAATACAGTCTCAGAATGATGCCTTCAATCAATTGTCTTTCTTGTTTGAATGTTTTTGTAGTTTGCCTTACTAACGTTGAATTTCAGATGATGTTAGAGATCATTTTAGATTAAATGAAAACGAACATAAGATTTTTAATATCTGAAAAGAAAAAAAAGGAAAAAAAAGTAGTTTTAATGACTATGAAAGTACAAAATCTCTCAAATTAATTTGTTACGATCAGAAAGTATTTATAATAAGGAAGCCCTGTTGGGGTTTAGTTTGTTTACTATTACCTTTATTGTGTGTGTGTGTGTGTGTGTGTGTGTTTGAGAGAGAGAGAGAGAGAGAGAGAGAGAGAGAGAGAGAATTTTGGTTTTGAGGAAGTGGGATATTTCGTTATTAGATATGAAAATGGATATTGTACCGTGTTTCAGTGTAACAGAGATTGTGAATAGTATCCATGGAATGACATGTATTGCAAATTGTAAATAGCAACGTTGATATGAATTTTTTTTTTATAAAACCACAGCATAGGCTTAATTATTTCCTTTTATAATGCAATATTAGATGAACACAGCGTAGTTTTAAAGCTAATGGAAGTAACTTATTATTGTACTTATTTGAAGAGAATGTTAAAAGTGGGAAGAATAACTGGATAACATTGTAAATAAGCAAAAAATACGTGACCTAATATAGATTGTAATATTTAACAGCTGCAATATCATTGGGAGTGCCCATATTCCCATGTACAGTTATCTGATTAGAAAAAAAAATAAGAGAGAGAGCATTTGGTCTAGTTATTTAGAGTAGAATTTGGAAATAAGGTTAAATGTAGAAGTAATGTGTAATTAAAGAGTTTATATTTGAAAGATAATTGCGTTTATAGTAAGAAAAATAATGTTGTGCGAGTTAGCGAAAGATTAAATAATTAGTTGCAGAATATACGTTTGTAAGACAAAAAAAAATAATGCTCGAATTAAGAAAGTAAAAGTAGAAAAGAGAACGAGGTTAGATAGAAAGAATAACGTAAGGATAAAAATATTGAAGAGTGCTGATGAGGAAACGCTTGGAAATTTGGATTAATTGTATAAGCTATATGGAGATTATTAATTATATGAAAAAGAAGCCGATTTTAAAGCTATTCTGTAGCAAGAGAAGTAAATGAGGAATTTGAAGGGAGAGGGTGTGAGCTGAGAAAAGGAAGGCGTCGTGAGGTTGAGGCAAAGAGGTAATTGTCTCGCCAGAGGTGTGTAAGAAGCAACCCATTACCCTTAGCCTGTTCCCGCCCTTCCAAGTCGCATCTCGTCCTCTAACCCCAACAACGTACCTCTTTATTGTCTATACTCTCAATTTCTTGTCTATTTTCGCCGCACTATATCATCCTCGGCTTGGAAAACAAAATCCATTCGGAATAATTGTGAAACCATTCATAATGGATCACCCTATTCTTAATAATGTTCCATAATAACAATAATATCACATCATAAATTCATTTGAAATTCCACGCGGGATAATCATCTCGGATTCTTACATCTTTTTATTTATTTATTTATTTATTTTTAGTTGTATCTGGCAAGAGGCCGTTTGCATATCCCTTCCCCCCAATGAGATGCCAACTGGATTGATAAATAGTATATGAATCTTATCATTATTTTTAACATTACACATGGGGGAGGAGGGTAATTTATCTTACCCCTTTTTTCATATTTTTCTCCGGAACTCAAGAGAGTCTCCTACAAGGGAGTAATTGAAACTTGTACTGATATATGTGACCATTATATTTATAGTGTAAGTATTAGTTAATATAGTAATCTTTAACAGAATGGGTCACAAGGAAAACTTACTGGCATTGAATCTTAATTCATACAGGTACCTACAGTCTTTTTGCTCTTTTTTGGTGGGGGAGGGAGGCATATTTATTACCTTTGGAAGCTAGAAACTATTGTCACAAAACCTTGTATCTGCACACCCCTTTTTTCATATTTTTCTCCGGAACTCAAGAGAGTCTCCTACAAGGGAGTAATTGAAACTTGTACTGATATATGTGACCATTATATTTATAGTGTAAGTATTAGTTAATATAGTAATCTTTAACAGAATGGGTCACAAGGAAAACTTACTGGCATTGAATCTTAATTCATACAGGTACCTACAGTCTTTTTGCTCTTTTTTGGTGGGGGAGGGAGGCATATTTATTACCTTTGGAAGCTAGAAACTATTGTCACAAAACCTTGTATCTGCACATGCCAACTTGGCTATGTTGCGGTTATCTATCTTGTGTTTTTCAGGATAACACTTTAGTTAGTTATTGCCTTTAGTATTATACTCGTATCTTGATCCATCTTCATTCTTGTGTTCTCCACATTAATATTTCTTAGTGTACAAGAAGGTGGTGGTGGTCTTTGTACTAACTGCTTATTTGATCTCAGCTGTTGCCGATGTAACTGTTATATTTATTAATACCTATCTTGAAACTAATAATGGTGTGGGCTTCAGCTTAAGCTTAAAAACTGTATTTTATTTCGCAAGCTGCTCAGGAAAGCCTTCCTGCACTATTGAAGCCAACACGGATAGGTTTGGGGATGGGTGTGCAGGCACCCACAAATACTTGGAGGCACATTACCAGTGCAGGACAGGTAATGCACATTCAAGCAAGTAGTTTTGAAGACTAATCTCTTTGTATATATTTCAAATAATGTTGCTCGTTCTCAAAGCATGCTCTCATTACTACATAGTAAAATTTGCCAGTAATTTATTGCATTATAGATATAGATGTGTAAATGTTTTTTAATAATTGCATTTCTTACAAAAGGATAAATATCAGATAGCGATTGTATAAAATTATAAACATTTGAAAATAACCATGGGTGTTCAGGTTTAATTCCATATTCAGAAAGCCAATAACCTTTTTGTAATACTTTAAATTAATTTGCCATACAAAAAGTTTTTTTGCATATTATTATTAATGCTATTTGCCATGAGAAATTGTCAGACTGAATTACTTTTGTTTATTTTAATTTCCATTGGTTTAATACGCAAGAAATTTTTATATGTGTAGATATGGCTAGATTGCATATACATTCTTCTTTTTATATAATTTTTGGTGTACATAGTAGTTAAAATATTTGTTATTTCCAGCAACTACAACCACAACTACATCAAGACCAAGGCCCCCATGGTTTGTTTCTACTAGATCTCCTGTGTGGATTCCTCCAAAGCTTAATGCAAATGTCACTACAACTACCACAACCACTCAGCCTCCCCCTACAACTACACCCACCACTACTACAACAACCACAACTACTACTACAACCACAACTCTTGCACCAGTTATAGAGCCTAAAGAGGAGAAAAAAGTAGAAAAAGATGTAGGGGAAGAAAGCATAACAACAGTTCATCCAGGTTTACAAACCACTTCTCCTCCACTTGCCAACATTACTACTACTGCCCATTCATCCACAACAGTAGCTGCATCTGACCCTACTCCAACACCATCTCAAAGTACACAAGCACCACCAATTGGTCCCCCCAAAACTGAAGATGATTATGAAGCACCTTGGTGTCCACCATCCTTTGGACGTGGTCTTTATTGGAATTGGACGCGTGGGGGAGAAGTAGCTGTTCAGCCATGTCCAGGAGGAGCTTCAGGTTGGGCAAGACGACCTTGTAATTCTGCAAATTGGGCTGGTCCAGCTGACCTGAGTGAATGTAGAAGTGTATGGCTTGCTACCCTGGAAACACGAGCAAATTCTCACGATTCTTTACTCGGTGTTGCTGCTGATTTAGCTACAGTAACATCAAGTAAAGCACTTTATGGTGGCGATCTGACAACTACATCGCGATTACTTTCAACTCTAGCCCACAGAATGACCGAACATTTAAAGGACTATCCCGATCCACGTCAGCGACAAGCCCTTGTCACAGAGATGCTTCAGGCAGCCTTGTCCACAGGTTCAGCATTACTTGCAGCTGGTATGGCTGGACCATGGGGTGATTTAATGGTACATGAAAGGCGTGATGCTGTAACCAAGTTGATGGTGGCTTTGGAAGAAGCTTCATTCCTTTTGGCAGATTCTCTGTCACATGGCACTGAAGCTGCACACTTCAAATCTCATATCTTGGTATCAGCAAGATCAGCTGTTGCTGATGGGTCATCAGTCGAGTTTCCATCAGTTCAAGATAGAACAATGGATTGGGGTTATGTGGACCATATTGTGTTGCCTCCAGAAGCTATTTTGGAAAACAGTGATGGAGGCTCTACAAAAGTAGTGTTTCTAACATACCGACATTTAGAAGACCTTCTTACACCTGGACCCGAACCCCTTGGTGACCGTAGTGGTAATATAACGCGACTGGTTAATTCCAGAGTCGTATCTGCTTCATTAGGACATGGACGCCACATTCAGCTTCCAGAACCTGTTACTCTTACGTTTTCCTTACTAAGACAAGAAAATATGACCCGGCCTGTATGTGCTTTTTGGGACTACACAACTGCTGATTGGAGTGATGAAGGCTGCAGAGTGGTTCACTATAATCGTTCACATGTAACTTGTCAGTGTGATCACTTGACTAATTTTGCTGTCCTCATGGAAGAAGGTGTAAGTGGAGTTGGTGAAGATCCTCAAGCCGCATTGCGTATATTAGCCTATGTTGGCTGTGTAGTGAGTCTTGTATGCGTGGCAGGCTCATTACTCGTCTTTTCTGTATTTCGTGGATTGGCTTCTCCAAGAACAGCTGTTCATCGACATGTATGCATTTGTCTCACAGCTGCAGAACTGGTCTTCTTGGTGGGAGTATGGCGCACTGATGTGCCAGTTTTGTGTGGTGTTGTTGCTGGCATCCTTCATTATACCGTCCTGTCAGCTTTTGCATGGATGTTTATGGAAGGTTAGTAAATAATTAATTTGATATCCAGTATGTGTATTAAATAAAACTATCATGATAATTATTTAAGAAATGAGTATTTGTGTTATTCAAGAAAAAAGTTTATGTAGATACATGCACTGATCAGAGTGTTGTTTAAATTTACCTGTATTAGTATTTATATTTAATAAGTTTCCTTCTTATAGGTGTGCATGTGTACTTAAGTGTTGCAAGAGCAGTGGAGTGTGATTCACTGCGTCTGCGTTGGTGGCATCATCTTCTGGCTTATGGATTTCCCATGTTAGTAGTAGCTGCTGCAGCTGTTGTGGACCCCTTCAGTTATGGTACAGATCAGTATTGTTGGCTGAGAACCGATAATTATTTTGTGTTTTCTTTGGTGGGCCCAGCTTTACTGCTGCTGGCAGCTCATGTCGCCTTATTGGCTGCTGCTCTCATCTACACCTGCCGATTGTCTCCCGATGATGCTCTTAAGACCAAAGAAATGGCTCGCCTTGCCTCTGCTAGGTAAGTTTCTTAATAGATAAAAAGATGAAGCTTTTTGGTAGAAATTGCATTATTTAGGCCTCCCATTTTGGAAAATATTTACTCACAAACCTATTACCACAGTAGCCTTTAAGTTTTTTCTAGAGACACTGTTTTTTCTCCTTTATACTTGTATTCATACCAAACTCAGAATATTTTCTGAATTACCCTTCACTTATTTCCTTAATAATATCCTACAGAGACATACGTCTTGCATCTAAGTCTGTTAAAATACCCCCAGGTAAACAGATTAATTGACTAGCCACCTGTAGCTTGTATCTCTCTGTTTCGTTTCCTTCTAACTATATGTTTCCTCTCAATATCTTCAATGGCAGCGGCGTGTACACCAATGCTCTCCAGCACCGGCTCTACTCTCGCCTGTAAGATCCCGACACACTTCTTTGCCTTTATGGCATGGCACATGCTTTTTGTGTTTGCTGTAAATTTTTTTAGTTTTCAGCTTGCTACTCTTTGATATGTTGTTTTTTCTGTATTTATTGTGTCAAATGTAATTAGTTCATAAAGGCTCAATGTAATTGCATTATTGTTACTTAATTAGCTAATTTCATTATCCCACATATTTTTTCTCACTCTACCAGTCTTTTCTTGTGTGTTGGTGTCCTTTCTGCCGTGTGTATCTTGATTTAGCATTCTCTATATTTTAGAATATGGTGGACACTATTTTCTAGTAATTAGTACTATCTTTAAAATACGTCCAACTATCATTCACAGGCTTGGCATAATGCATGTTGTCAGTGTGCTTTTCTTTGTTATCGATAAATACCGCATGTAATTACATTTTGTATTTGGCCTGTGCAGTACAGTCTGGTGTCCTTGCTAAACATGAATAGTCTATTCTTTTCTTATACGTGCATTGTTTATTCTTTGAATATACATAAATTGCTAATTCTTTGCATATGCAGAATAGATTAATGTCAAAGTCTATAAACCAGAAGCCTCATGCTGACTTAGCCTGACTTTGGTCAGAGGAAATGAATTAATACCAAAGCTTGCTACTTAGAGAAAGCTCTAAACAGGTAAAAAAACGAATCCCATTGTACACAAAAAAAAAATCAGACTTTTGTATATCTATCTAATTATAATTTTTCTGTTCATGAAAATAATTTGCAATGAGTAAACGAATCATCATAAAAAAATTGTGATAGAAGATTATTGGACATCATTTTCTTCTAGACATGAAATTGCATATGTTGACATTCAGCATTGGATTTATATTAACAGATTAATGTAAAAGTAATGTATCAGCAGTTAGTGGGGTTGTAAGAAACTTCTTGGATAGAGTTTGAAGTGTCAAATGTAAATATTTTTTGGGCCTAAAAAAGACCACTTTTTATGTTGCATTTGATATTTTTCTGTCTATTTATTGCATAATACTCTATGCATATTATTTATAGAAAATAGATTAGTTACAGAAGTGTAATTCAGAATATTATCAACTCCTGATTAAAATCTTTAGAATTTTACTATTAATACTTCATGTAATAGAATGAATTTAGTGTTTATTTACCATATTCATATGTCTTCCTCTTCTTTTAAAGTTGTTGGTTTCTATTTTACGTGTCACTATTAATCCCCATTATAAAGATGGACACAGACAAGTTTGAGTTGGGGGCTTAAGGTTTGATGCCTTTCCTAATGTCCTGCAGTGGGTTCGAAAACGTACTCGTCACTCCCCTTTTCAAGTTCTCTAACTACTGACCTACCACGGTCCCCTCTGTCTCTTCTTAGAGTACTTCAGATAATGTTATTAATAAAAGAAAAAGTAATACAGTAATCATAATTATTTATACCTTACTGCCTACCTTGTGAGTGACCCAAGCAGGGTGGTAGAGGGGAATGTGGCAACCCTTTATCCCCAAGGAGCTAAGAGTAGTGGTTGAGGTGCGTGTGGATCATGGTGAATGCATGTTTCTTAGCTCGGCCACCCCCCTTGCACGTGGGAATTGGGCCATTAATATGTATGTGTATGTATAAATTGCATTCGGTGTTGTAGTACAATATATCTATCTCACCAGTTTGGTTATACATATATCAGGTGACTCCAGAAGACATTATGATTATACGTATTTTAGGTGACTCCAGAATACATTATGCAGTTGCTGTACATATGACTAATTTTTGTATATTAAACTTCACTTGAAACGAAATTGAGTTCATGTTTGTGATCTTGTGTGATATGTAGCTATCGTAAAATGTAATAACAAATTTAATTCTGTCTTTATAATCTTCCTGGATACATGAGTGATTTTTGTTTTGTCTCATAAAATACCTCATGTCCAGGCCAGCTATACCAAAGCAGCTTTTGAAATTAACTTGGCTTAGGCGATTTGCATAGGAACAGGGAGAAAATACTCTGTAATTACAATCGTTAAAACAAGAGTGGTCTGGTACTTAAGTGCCCACAACTTACCCCATGCCCTGAAGGGGCAAGAAACCACAGCCAAGATTGCAAAGTGGTTTTTAGTCTGCTCACTTCTACTGGAGTTTTGGGAATGTAGATTGGAGATACAATTTAGTTTTTTTTTTTTTTCATTCTCTCTGTAACAGTTAAATGCACGTAAAGGAAAATAAGTTTGAGGAATTAATATCCTGTACAGGGTAAAATATTAATACATTTCCTTAAAAATATATTAATATATAGGCTATGGCCATCTGACATATCCAGCATAAATAATTTATGTAATCTCTTGTGATCTCTCATACTTTGCTATAATTACCTAAGACTTAATTAATTTTTTGCCCTCAAGACATGACTTGTACATTAAAATATGTACACTAATCTGACTTCCTCAGTCACATGGATGTGTGCATTTATTCTGTGCAGTGACTAAAGAAATCCCCCTCCCATCCTTATATTATTTTGAGTATGCAGGTTCTGTCCCACCATTGGGCGTTAGGTAGGACATCCAACCTTAATCCCTCAGCTCCAACATGTCTGTGTTTACTTTCATTTGAACATTCAATAGAGTCTAATTGTGACACAATACGCTGCATATGTAGCTTTAGTGGGTATAGTGTTTGCAATAAAAATGCAATTCAATAAATTTAATGCATTTTAATCATTATTTCTTCATATTTATATAATATTACAAAGACAGGTGGGAAAATATTATTACATATTGTTGCGGATCAAAGGGGACTATAGTAGCTATATGGTAAAAGATATGAGTCAGGAAGTGACTAATGCAGGTTCAAGCCCTCTGCATGACATTTGGAAGGCAATCAACATTAATTTCCAAATTCTGAATTGTGACTCAAAACAGTGCATTATTATTGTTGCTGATCAAAATGTCGCCAATGAAATAATTTTCTTTGTGGTTGCTCAAAATGTACTACTCCATTCTGTAATATAGTCAATTACTTCAAAATAAGTATTATTTGTTTTATAATGATGATATAGTTTTACTACAGAAAGGAAGGAAATTGTGGGCGTCACCATTCTCTGTTGCAATAATTTTTTCAATACATCAGTACTTTTTATTAGTGATGCTTTTTGAGTATATCTAATATATGCTCTTATATTTTATCACGTACAGTATCCCTCTAATCTTATTTTCTGATTTATGTATCACTCATATTCCTTGTTCGAGTAGGGGTGGACATTACAGATTGGAGCTTGGGAATAAAGGCTGGATGCCCTGCCTAACGTGTTGGGCTCGAACGTGGGTTTTTCATTTCTCAAGTTGAGTGCTCTAACCACTGTACTACCGCAGTCCCTCTAATCTACAACTCTGAAATTATTGCAATAAACTAATTCATATGACTCTGTTAAATTTATATCTTGGAACAAGATACATTAATACATGAAGAAAAGAATTTCCCTCCCCACTCTTTTTGCCTAGGAGAAAAAAAAATTCTATATATAGGAAAGGGATATATTCCTCTAAAGAGCACATGATAAGGTCCAGTGGAGGGTGAAAATTTTGAGCACATGTTGTATCCTCTATGCCTTTCAAAGTATGGATTCATCTTCATAAATTCATAAAATAAAATAAAGTATAATTATGAAGGTGAATGTATGTTGAAAGAAGTGTTCTTATGATTTGTTAACACACTATCTATATAATACATGAGCCATTTTCACCTTATAAGGGGAGTAGCTGAGTCATGGAAAATACTGACACTTTGGAAAGAGAATATACAGAGGAGGGGATTCCCAGTCCCCTCGCTCCACCCCATTTAGTCGACTCTTACGACACACAGGGGAACACGGATGAAGTATTCTGGTCCCCTTCCTCAGAGGGGATACAAATTATACACTTTAATAAATTTTGGAGTCATCACTTCAGCAGTACTTATAGAAAAGATATTCTATACTTATTTGTTATGATATATTTCTAACTAGCAGTATTCTATACCGTTTCTTAGCATAAGAAGCCATTTGATATTAAGTTAGTAGCTATTTTCAGTATACGAGATTGATAGGCACTTGTATATAATTTAAACAAATTTGGTATTAATTACTCTTAATGAAATCAAGATAATGTATTTCGTTAAAGGACAAGGTTAATTTAGTCGACCTTTGTTGAACATATGCTGTAAGTGCCATACTCGTGCCAATATTTGATAACAGATGAGTTTCTTCAAAATTTTCTTCATACCCATATTGCTCAAAACAGATGGTTTTAATATGATATTTTGTCATCCCATATATTAGAAGCTATAAGGCAATGTTTATTTACTGAAGATACTATCTTTTTACAGAGCTTGGCTGAGGGGTGCAATCACTCTTCTGCTCTTGATGGTTTTGACATGGACTCTAGGACTCCTTTTCCTTCATAGACCATCTCTTCCAATTGCAGCTGCATTTTGTGTTCTCAATGCACTACACGGCATCTTCATCTTCATATACTACTGTATTAGGAATCAGAAGGTAAAGTTTTTGGTGGATATCCGTTTTATTTTATTTGTTACTTTTTTAGCAGCAGCTATGACCAACTTTTCTTTAAAACTCGAATGATGTTTTTGCTTAACTGAATTTTAATTAAAATTTAGAGCATGGTAGCCCACAACTATATGTTTGGACCACAGTTTATGATTTTCTTATTTTGGCTGAATGATGCTTTTATATGTTTTGCTTTAGCTTTTGAATGTTTTGTTGATTTTAGATTTAGAGTATGAATAGCTTAGCTTAGTGGTCCTGTGAGTGCTGTAGTAATGTCGTGTTTGTCTGTCTGTCTGCGCGTAGGTTCAAGAATGGTGTCGGTCTGCAGCGGAGCGCGAGGCATGGCTCCCACAGGTGGTGCGGGGAGTTTTTGCCGCTGAGAAGCAGACCTACAGTCCCAATAACAACAACACCAATCCCCATCCCGCCATCTCTCACGCCCTCAATCACGCCCTCGCCTCGCCCGCCCTCAACCAAGTGGGTAGTAACTCGTGCCAGGACCCAGTCATCACCACAACCCTCACCACCTCCCCATCCTTAACCTCATCTTCCAGCTCATCCACATCCTCCAGAACTCCTCCTCCTTTGCCAGTAGAAGGTAGTGGAGGAGGAGGAGTAGCAACTCCTCCTCCTCCTCCTTCATTAAATCCTTCTAGTTCCATGTCCCCTCACAAGCATCACCACCACCATCTCCCTAGAGATATACGAGATGCGGCACCACGCCCCCCTGGTCCCTCAACGGCTGTACCGCAGCCATCAGGTACACATAAAAATAATCAGGTTCTGGGCATCGTGGCCTACTCCTCTTATCCTTCTCTTGGGGCTAATTCTACTGCTACTACTACAGGCAGTTGCTTGTCCCGCCATGTCCTATGGTGATGGTGGTGTGGGTTAGGTGCGAAATGCTTGCCGATTGGCTTTCAATGCACATTTTTGCCTTGCACATTTAGCTTTAGCTTTACCCATTGTTTTGCACATCTTCAAGATTATTGTTTTTATTATTTTCTTGCTTAACATCATTAATTTCTGCTCGCTTAAGTTTTACACAATTTGTTGCTCATTGTTTTTGCTGTAAAGTTGGAAATAAGTCATAAACATAAATACCATTAGTATTGAATTACTTAAATCTCTTTATTCTACTGTTTTTTCTTTCAGTATCTCCCAACTCTTTGTCAACTCGGTGCAGTGAAGGGATCAGGGGGCACCACACACCCCCCTGTGGGCCCCCTATTGTCAGGGGCCACATCCACGATGGGATCTGGGGGCTCTCTTCGACAGGGAGTCACGGGCCACCTGCCTCTCGGCGCCCTTCATCAATCGCTGCCACGCCATCACACAGTCACCCATCCACGCACCACCACCACCACCACAGCCACCACCACCAACCTTCATCACGCCACCCTTAATCATGCTGATGAAGAGGCTTCATACAAAACTTACTCAAGGGATTCTGGTCATGGCGGCTCAGAACAAGAAGATTCTCCACGTGCAGGCTGGAATAACCATCAACATCGTTATTCTAATTCCTTGACAGCCGATCTTAAAAATGCTTATTTAGCCAAACTGAATAGCATTAATGCTGCTGGTGGTTTTGATGGCAATTTAACATTTCCCAATATGGAACCTGGAAACAAGCACATAACTGTACCTAACAGTTACACTACTCAGCTTTCTGCTGCTGGTGTACCTCCAGCAGTTGCAGCAATGCTCCGGAGCAGCGCTAACACTGCCAGATCGCATTCCCCTTGGAATCACACATATATGGAAATTGAGACAGAATCGGATCCCGTATATGAAGAAATTGAACGTGAACGCTGGATAGGCAGATCAACTGCTGTGAATGGACCTGCCATACAGGAATCAATGCAGGTGTCAGATCTTTCAGATGAAGACGTTAAAAGAGGCACCCCAAGTGATATGAGCCGACAGTCCTCTCGAAGTTATGGCGATGCCAGACCTCTGCTTCCATATAACAATTCTTCAGGTCATCATTTTGTTAGCCGAAGTCCTCAGGATCAACAATTCACTCTCAGTGAAGAAAGATTACGTGATTTCAATGCTGCACAAATGAGTAAAGATCTCGAACAGTTACAACAAGCACAACAGCAATTCACACGTGAAAATTTAATGACTGTTGCTGTTCTAAACGGAGAGCAGGTTGTTTGCCGTCTTACATCTCCTTCAAATCCTCAGGCTCCCCAGACCTTACCAGTTATACACGAAGGGAATGGACGTGGGGTTGTGTCTCAAGTTTCTCCAATAACAAATGGGTATCCTGCCCACTTGGTTGTATCTCGCCCTTCTCACCACAGGCCTCAGCAGTACAGTGAATGCTAATGAATACAGCTTGACCTTCAGTAGTTCTCTGTTGAAAATATTCATGTGGTAAAAGGAAATAAAACTTCATATGTTTATGACTGAGGTATTCATAAAGACTGTATATTATGATGACAGATTAGCAGATTATTTGTTTAATTCTGTATACCTTCTGCATAGAAGAGGAACCTTGTGTTTGTAACGATGAATCATGTACTTTTCACCTGTGTAAGTTTATTATTATTGCAGAGATGGGTTTCTTTTGAGATATGCTGAAAGTTGAAGGACTTTTTTGTTCAGATTTAATGAAAGGAGTGTAGTCAAAAGGAGCTCTGCTCAGAACTTAAATTCCACAGTGGGCTAACTGGATTTAAGATGGACAATACCATTAGCCAACACAATAACTAGTCGATGTGTGTTTTTATTTATTGGTCTCATTTGTTTGTGTTACAGAGCCATGTTCTGTGAATATTACCTGAAGAGCCTTCCTAATTTGGAAAGTGAGTGGAGGCTTAACTTTGTTGTTGTGTGGTACATTCCAATATTCAAGTGTTTGATTTGATATTTTCTTTCTTATAATGTCAGCCTCAGTGCCACAGTGCTATAACTTTGCTTCAGAATCACACAAGTAAACATGAATGGCTATTAGAGGAAGTGCCTTTATTTGGTCAAAGGAATGTGTACATGTATAGAGGAATATTTGGATGTATATACTGATGTAAATAGAATATATTTATATGTACGTTTTCTTAAATGAAAAGCCAAAGCTTCTAGATGTAGAAGAGTTTTCAAGAGTCAATTCCAATGGGCCTTTCTCTGCTTAGTGGAAGAGAAACACTGATATGTTTCCTGTCATACATATTTCACCAGGGGCAGACCTGGGGTTACCGTTAATAGTGTAATAATCCCCCAATTTCCCAAATTGGACTCCATATCAGGAGATAAGAGTGTTAATTTATATTTAATGATTCTAGAGGCAGCTACTATATTCGCCAGTGAAGTCCTGCCTTTGCTTGAGTTATATATAGCTGGATTGCTACATAATTTGGTATAGTTGTCTTCAGTGACAAATTTGCTGCATTGAGAGATTATTAATATAGCAGAGCCTGGGAATATGATGCTACTTTTGTCTCATACCCACATATACTTTAGATTTGGTTAACCTCAGAGTCTGTTTCTGCCATAATCTCTTCTCCAACTTGTGAGCTGTGATACGTTGAATAGATAATCAGTGTAAAATATGACAATAAAATGTTTAAATGGAGTTTTGAATATCCCAACCTCACTATTTTCCAAGTGCTATTATTATAGAATTTAATTTTTCACTATGAATGTACTAAGACAAGAATACCAATCTGAAAAAAAGAACGCAAAACTATAGGACTAATAAAGTACTGTATTTGCACTTGCATACATTAATATAAAACTATACTGTACTGAATTTACCATTTTCCATATGACCTCTATTAAAATTTACCTGAGATTAATAGATGTGAAATTCAGGTAATTTCCGATTATGTATCTATATGAACAATTTTGTTGTCCCTAATTTTATTAACTTGTTTACAATTTCTTCCACGATAAATCCTCAGCATTAAACAAAATTTTTATATATAGTTTAATCATACATGTATGAATATTCTATGTACATGTGCTGATTATGGTTTGTTCTATATAGCTTCTTTCATATTAAGATGAATTACACATTTCTTAGAGTGCAGGACGTGCTTATCTGTCTGCTATCAAAGTAATGAAGATATTCTACCGCTGTCAATCAGCCAATAGAACAGAAGAAGAGTAAAAAAAATATCATAAATTAGAGCAGCTTGTCATTCATCTGGATGGGAGAGGCAGTAAAATAAAACTGTTCATCAGCCGGGAGTACTGATGAAAAAACACATGCCCATATGTTCAAGGAAGAAAGACTAAGAACAAAGGGGTGTTAGGAACGGCATCCAGCTTTAATTCTCCAGCCATAGTGAGTGTCCATCCCCATAATGGAAATTGATAGTGATGCATAAAATGTGAAAACAAAAAGACTGAAGGAAGATACCGATTATAGACAAATATTTAGTAAAGTACTTTCTCAGAATATTATTATATATAATGCCATTAGCTGTATGATAAAAAGTAGGTGGTACACTCAAAGTTTTCTGCTTAAATTATTGGGATATCAAGAAACATTTTTACCATATCATCGACCTCCTGCAGAATCCAGAAAGATGGCCATATACATTTCCCACTATTTTTTTTAATAAGAATCATGTCCGGGAGGAAGAGATTTCTATATCCCGGTGTTTCCATCTGTTCAACTACTTCTAATGTCGCTATGACATTCTTGGGAACTACTCTGGTGCTCCCAATGCCAGCCATAGATTAAGTGGCAATAATCTCTCTTGAAGTGTAATATAAGTGAGCATGTGGTAGGGGTCTCAATTTGCATTGCTACACAGTTGGCATTTAAATAAATTCCATTGTGCATGACGGAATGAGACAATTCATTTTTGAATATACAAACTAACCCCCTTAATTATTTTCTTTATACTTTTGATTAAAATAAAATTATGACGATTGTGCGAGAAGACCACACCAGACAGTCATGGTAATTATATAAAAAATGTTCCAGCCGTTTGTACCTATGAGTATGAATCCGGAAGTGTGCTCAAGAATTAAAAAGTTCTTATTTCTTGTGTCAAGATTTCATAGCGGCTTTCCTCATTTGTGAAATATGAATACAGTATACTCTTTAAATAAAAAGCTAGATTATTGTTAGAGAAAGAGTTTACTTTCTCACCATATTATAAAGAAAATTCTTTTAAAGCACTCTTTGAGAGGATTCATAAGAAGATAAGAGAGAGAGATCAATATTTTTAAGATTCTTTTTGTTATTTGGATAGGACACTAAGCCTGATTGTTTATAGAGACTGCCTAAGTCATCAAGGTGAAGAGACCCTTTTAAAGAAGGAGTTATGTTGAGATTATAAATCCTGAAAGAGAAACTCAAGTACTTTAATCAAAATATTCAAACCTGAGGTTACAGATAGTTCAGAAAGAAGAAGAATCGTCACAGTAAAGAAATCTCTACGCTGTCATTGCCAGCCTCAAGACACACGCTTCACATGGCAGTAACGTTTCAGATCTCGAAGGATGAAGGCAACTAAATAAAGTGTGCTGAAATGAGAAGGTTGTATCGAGAGGACATTTGTAGCTGAGGGCAGTCAGTGGTAATAAAGTAACTTAGTGTAAGTTATGAAAGTAGTCTGTTGCCCATTTTTCTATCCTCAGAAAGACCTGCTGGGTGTTAGGTCGAATACGGTAGTTATTTTTACTACTTCCTAAAAACAATGCTGGTGACTAGCAGAAAAAGTTAGTAAGTAGTAGCAGGTATTTGGATTCCAGATGGATCAAGGTTAATATTTCTCCGAATGTAGTAATTACTTTACCATGACAAGTAACTCGCTCTCCAATCCCCTATTTGCAATCCATGAGTAGCTTTTAGTAATAACAAGACTCTCGATATCTTCCCGGATATTATTTATTTACTTCCCGGAAAACAAAAGCTGCTAGTCTCAACAAAGTAAGATATGGCAGAACAGCATATACTTTCATAAAATCTCAAAGGGTGGCAATGATCAGTGTTGCAATGTAAGTATCATTTGTCGGCACCAAAATATATTCCGCAAACCACTAATGGTGTCAGTTCAGTGATTACCAAAATTGACAAATTCAATGGTCACATTCTCCTATGTAATGGGGTGGCTGAATAAAAGTACATACTCCCCATAAGCCAACACACCTCAATCACCTTCATTAGCTCCTTGGAGATAATGGGCCTCCACAACAACCCTCACCACCCTACTTAGATCAATGGCAGAGTAAGTGTAAATGGATGTTCTGCCATGAGGTCCGACAAGCACAACTACATATTGTGGCAACTTTCCCACAACCACTCGTCCTATTTTACTGTGCTAACAGGTACGAAAAATCTCTTTAGTCCAAGTTGCCTTTACACAATCTTTATCCTCTTATTCATGTGAAAAATTTGAAATAATTTTGGTGGTATGAGGGCCCTGGGTGATGAGGTTAAGCTTGGTTAGATAGTCTTTTTATTGAATAATGATACCCATATATGTGAAAATAATTGGTATTTAAAATGTTGGTAAATATTTACTTTCTCACCTCAATTTAGGGAAAGCTCATAACATTTATTATAATATTAGGTTAGTTCACCCCTAGTTATGGAGCAAGTTGTATATTGACACTTTCTTTTATTGTAGTTTTGGATTTTTTATGCCACGCTTTGGGGGTGTGAAATAATAAGCATTTTCACACATTTTGGCAATATTCATTAATAAGAGGATTCTCAAATTCATCCCTCACCCCTACCAGTTGCCACCAATATACTTCCAAATGCTTAAGACATTTAGTATGTGCCCAAAAAATATTCTAAAGACTTGAGGTTACATATTCGACAATGTTCCCTAACCTCCACAAGCATGAACCCCACTGATAACCATGGCAGCCCTCAGATTTCAGAACAGTAACAGGTAACCATTTGAAGTCCATTAGGCTATGCTCAGTGATAGAGTGCCTGATGGGAAGCAACTCAAATGGGTTCGATCCCATTGTTGGGGTTAGGAACAGCATCCAGCCTTAATCCCCCAGCATTAGCATTGCCTGTGGTCACCTCTATTCACTGAGGACTAATTGAAGCATAAAATGGTGCATCAGGAAAATATCTGCAACTAACCCAGATTCCCATTTGGCACTACTCACTGGTAACAATCATTGATCGGTAACTTGTGAGTACAGTATACAGTACTCATTTGTCTTTGTATTTGTTTGCACTTATAAATGGGAGTCGGAATATGATAACTGCCTAGAGTCTGAAGGTCACATAGGTCCTCTGTGAGTATACAGGGCATAAGCAGCTCTATATTGGGGTGTAAATTCAAATATCAAATCTTTATTTCATATAAACATTCATAGTAATATGGAGTTAATATCTTGTGAGTCAGTTAGAGTTTATATACCTGTACATTAAATCGGTTATAATATGCCTAATAAATGAGATTCACAAAAAATTTTCAACAATACTATTAGTATACTCATAAGAATAACATGAAAAGGAAGCTATTGCATGTGTAATAGTGAATCCCCATGAGCATCTTTTACTTTCCAAAGAACAGGCACATTCTTCTTCTGGGTTCATGTTTTATGCACCTAGGAAACTCGTGGCAATGAAGACATAATATCAAATTTCCATATATCCACAGCATATTTACTTTTAAGCCCTTGTCTTACTACTTCAGCAAAGGATCTACACTTTAGTAACAGTGAATGCAGTATTATGATGCTGCTAACTGAATAATGAATTCTTTTATAGTGCATAGCCTGAAGTAAGGCTATGTGATGTTTAAGAAGAAATTGCTGATATATGTCAGCAATGATATGGTTACTTGCATATGCAGGAACTCCAATTATTCGTTTAAGAACATTGTTGAAGCTCACTTCAAATGTTTTAAACACTGACCACATGAAAGAATCTTTATAATTCCGATGACACAAATCATACACTGGCATGCAATGCAAGATTAAGAATAAAAGGACCTCAACGTTACAATGCAAGAAGATTCATGGAACAGGAAAGGCACTTGAGTAAAATTTGCTCAGTCGTAGTTCTACATCCTTTTGATCATGCAATGTACTCTCAACAACATGTCCTAAGTATTTATAATGGTAAAAAAATGTCATCCCCAAGTTTGACATTGGGAGGCCTATTTTGTTGAGAAGTCTTGCGGAAAAACACAAATTTAGTTGTCCATGTTCTATAGCAGTTTTTCACCAAGTAACAATTGGTCAACTCTGTCAAACAAAGCACGGCAGTAAATTTAATATTTTTGTGCTTGAAGAGCTAATATTAAATTTTTTTGACTATGTCGAGGTTCGATACTGATGAATATTGTGAGGTGGATTGATGCCCTGTGCCTAGGCAATTAAGATAAAACTATCAAGGTCTCCAGCAAGTGCAGCTGACAGCAGTGAATATTATGAAAAGCATTCTGTGTATGGTTTACTACACAAAAACAAGAAACTAAACTACCATTTGATGATTAGTGGTGTAATACAAATTCTTATGATAGAATGGCGAAGCAGCAATCATATTCCAGTATCTGCTTGTGTGTTGGCTATATAGTTTACCCAGTATATTTGTGAAATGGAAAACTTAAGCAAATTAATAAGAAATAGGAATTAAGCATAGAGAGGCCTACTAAAGAATCTCAATGATTCTGAAAGGATGCTGTACAAAACCTCAAGTTCCAAGAGCCCTGCAGGTAGATTTGAACATTTGTTTTGTCACATCCCATGTCAAGGGCTCCAGCATTCATCATAATTTACTGAGACCAAAAGCTTCTGAACCTGAAACCATATGTTGTTTTATGCTTAAGCATTTAAACCAAAATGCTAAAGCAACACTTAATTACAGTCTGAGAATTATGGAACTAAGGTGACTTCTTGAGAGTATGGAGGCAGTCTTTATTTGTTCACTCCCAATCCTGACAAGAATTCTGAAGGACTTGGACAGTATTCACTAAATTTCTATACCAAGCTGCATATATGCTCGACATGAGAACCTCCTCACTCATATATCAATATAAAGAACATGAAACTACAGTATTGGGTGTTACTTAGAGCATGTTCAGACGAGTGGGCCTGATTGGCGGGGATGCCTGTCATCAGGCTCTTATACTGGGCAAACCACTGAAGTGGCCGTGCCCATGTTAAGTGAAATCACCAGCCTACACCCGGTGGTCGGAGGTAAGTATTGGAGGTACAACACTGCCAGACATAAGTTAACATAGGGGACCCATAGATGACTTGCCTCCCATTTCTCATGTCTTTTTGTTCTATTTCTTTATGCATACACCAGTTAGTATGCTACACAACAGTTTTTTCTTATGAGCAGTACTGGCCACCATGTTTATCGTATGATGCTCAAAAAGGTACTGGCACCATCAGCCATGGCCAGCCGATCATCACCTTTGTCGTGTGGGCAACATTCATGGGTATGCCCGGCAGAATTTGCCCGCCAACCGCACTGCCTGGCGGACATGCTCACTCGTCTGGACAGGCTTTTATTGAAGGTCTCTGACATCATCCTGAACTGAATAAAAAAGACAGGATTTTATATGATCGGGTTACCAGGAAATCCAAGTCATTATATTAACTTTTGTAATCATTAGTTACGTTACAGTTGATTGATATTCTGAAATTTGATACTCCAGAACATAGTGTTGTATGTGATAGTTTACTGAGTTTCATAATATTCATCCTATAATTAAAACAGACTATTGTTTATGTAGATGATAGAGGCTATATATACCTATTAGTTCATCAAGCAAATCACTTTCAAAGGCTCTTGCTGTCCTCCATATATATATGTTTTTTCCGTTGATGTTCTCCCTTGAGGGTGAGCGGACCTTCCCTTTTTGGCCTGCAGGTGGGGTAAAAGTTGATGATTGAAGGTGGTATTCGCTCTTGAGGGCGACTGGACTTTCCTATTTTGGCACGGAGGTGGGGTAAAATTCGCTTATTGTTGGTGGTATTCGCTCTTGAGGGCGACTGGACTTTCCTATTTTGGCCCATAGGAGAGGTTGTACAAAACTGTAAAGACAGTAGAAAACATAAGTGTTCAGCTGAGGATTATTAGTTTACATCAAACAATTATTCTTTTTAATGAATTCCTGTTCTGGTGGTGAAAGAGAGTTATTACATAGTTATCTTGGTGGAGGGTTTCTTTGATGACAAAATTGCATCAACTATTTGTTTGTTGTTTTATGTTCTATTTGCTTTCTCAATATGTCGGTCAAACCTGAGGCATTAAAACGCCCTTGGGAATTGGTTCAACGTGATTGTGTTCAGTGTCAAACAGAACTTGCCAAAGATGATGAGACACTTGTTGTTAATTATTTAGAAAGATATCATCATACGCTAACAGAAAGATTCGGAAGATATGATAGGAAATATGAAGAATATGTCGAGAATAAGCCCCTTAAAAAGGATTCTGAAGAGGAGGATACAGAACATGACAATCTAGCTGAAACAGTATATAATATTAGCTTAGCTGTCCTAGAACGGATTCGTAAGTTAGGAACTATGAAGAGTACTAGAGCTCCTAGTTCCGAGAGTTCAAGCCTCCCCAGTGGGCAACCTACACCTAAATATCCTGAAGTAAAAATACCGCAGTTCTCTGGAAACTATGATGAATGGAACGAGTTTTGGGATACGTTTGATAGTTTAGTACATAATACTTCTATGCCAACTATGACAAAGTTTACCATCTTCAGAAATGCCCTTAAAGGAGATGCAAAAGACACCATAAAGGGATATCGTGTTGCTAGTGAGAGTTATGATGAATGCATTCAACAGCTGCAAGCTGTTTATGCCAGAAAGGACAAGATTGTACGAAATTTAATGAGGAAATTGGTAAAAATACCAACTCCCTCTTCTAATTATTCATCACTTTTTAAGTTCAAGCAGGAAGTAGAAGCCATTACTCGAAGTCTGAAAAATTATAAAGACATGGAGAACACTGATTGGGTGTTTTCAGAACTCGTGATGATGAAATTGCCAGAAGATGTTGAGAACTGGATTAGCATGAAAACAGACACAAAATATCCTACATATGAAACCCTCTTGAAGGAACTGGGAAAATATGTATATCATATAGAGGGCAACAATACAAAAGGTAACACAAAGGGAGAGACCCAAACCTCCCAGAGAGATGAGATACAGTTCTAGTAAATACTAGGTTATTCTTTGATACGGGTTCCCAGTGTTCCTTTATAACTAGGGAATTAGCTGAAAGGCTT
This sequence comes from Halocaridina rubra, assembly GCA_037179515.1. Taxonomy (NCBI): domain Eukaryota; kingdom Metazoa; phylum Arthropoda; class Malacostraca; order Decapoda; family Atyidae; genus Halocaridina; species Halocaridina rubra. The sequence goes on along the minus strand of JAXCGZ010018869.1, from coordinate 441,334 downwards.
AAATTGAGCCCAGTAGATGAAATGTCTCTTGGTATTGATGCATTTCGTTCTGAGACGAAGAAAGGAAGTTTTCCTGTTGTAAATGTAGTTATCAAATTGCGGAAAAGAAGAGCCAGAGTTAAATTACTCGTAGTTCATGACATGGTAACTAGCATCCACACTCCAGGACTAGCAAAGGCTGCAAATGTGTTAAAGTCTAATGGTAACAAGTTGGCTGATGAAGATATTTATAGTGATGTACTGGAGAACATTGGCATTGTTATTGGTGCCTTACATTTTAGTCAGTTTGTTAGTGGTATTAACAAGTGGGATGTCTATACTTTGATGGAAACACCAGGTGGTGTCATGTTGTATGGCCATATTCCTCGTGATACTCAACATGGATCCAGTAGTGTACAAAACCAACTTGTTATGCGAGTAGGAACACAGTTATTGCCTACAACAACACAAGAGTTGATTGATGAGGCCATAAAGCCAGTTAATAAGTTGTTGATTAAAGAGGCCATAGAGCCTGTTAATAAGTTGTTGATTGAAGAGGTGATAGAGCCTGATAATAAGTTGTTGATTGAAGAGGCCATAGTGCCTGTTAATAAGTTGCTGATTGCAGAGGCCATAGAGCCTGTTAATAAGTTGTTGATTGAAGAGGCCATAGAGCATGTTTATAAGTTGTGGGAGCCAGAGAGTATTGGAGTAAAGCAAGAAGTGCGTTACGAAGATAAAACTACACTTAAAAGTTTTACAGATTCTGCTCCCTTGGAGCCTATCCACACTCCTCTCCTACACAATTTTCAGAGTGCCTTTGGACAAATGGAGTCTCTAATAGAACAGTTGGAGGAAATATTGGAGAATGTGCATGTGGGTAATTTGTTGGATGCTTGTACCAGTGAAGAGAAACAGTTTGATATATGCAATACTGCAGATGTAGAGTGGGAAAAGGCCAAAATATCACTGCAAGCATTGAACTGAAACAATGCAAGACTTCAAAGGGCACTGGATCAGCGCCTTTCTGAAAATTCTAGATCTCCTAAAGTATCAAGCTTTAGTTTAATCTGGAATGTTAATACAGACAAGTTGTCTTTGGAAGGTCTGAAGGCTAGAGAAGATGTGTTGACCAAACATAAATTTCTGTCACTGGTGGGTATATTTTTGGACCCCTTAGGTCTAATATCACCCTTACTAAGAAGAGGAAAAATTCTTATTCAGAGAGCTTGGTCTGAAAAGCTCTCATGGGAATATCTGTTGTCAGAAGTATACGAAGAGGAATCATCAAATTATGAAAGATCTGAACGTCAAGCTGCCCAAAGGGTTAAAGAATTGTGGGCACGCATAATTATTGATGATAAATTGTAGTACTGATGCGGAGACCCCCATTTTTTCTTTTTTGGAGGGGCCCAGGATGTCTTGAATATATTTCAAGACAGTTTATTTCTACGTACATTATGTAGGTGTTATTTTGCATATAGTTTCGTTTATTGTAACGTAAGTGCATGAATATATACTTTTACACTTAGTATGTATACCTATTAATTTCTATCATGTATACACGTATATTCGTATGTATAATGTTTAGTTTATTATGGAGGCTGGCTGTAGAAGACTTGGAGAAAGGAATGATAGTCGCTAATGGATTTTAGCCATTAACCCTTCACCTCCTTGATAAAGCTTATTGCATCGCCTCGTTGAACAAAGAACCATTGTAAGCAAGTCAACTCAACTTAGTCCTAGTACCAAGGACTCCGACAAACTAGAGGAGTTTGTGGGACTTTCTTACAAAGTTAGTTGCCGTCGTGAGATGCTACGAGGCACTCATTCTTACTGTGTTTGTTGACAGTACTTATAAGTTTATTATTAGTGGTACTCGTGAGATGATACGAGACACTCATGTTTAGTGTGTTCATTGACAGTACTTATAAGTTTGTTAAAGAGTAATTAGTTGTCTTCGTGAGACGTTACGAGACACTCAAGTAAAAAACGTGATAGAGATACGTGGATCAGAAGATATTCAATGAGTTTGATTGGGAATCCTGTGATTGCTGACGACATCAGGGTTATCCGGATAGATGAGTACAGATGCAATGCAGATTTACCTTATTTCTAACAATATTTATAACTACGTGTGAGGGACAGAATGAGCTCATTTAATTGAACACTCGTAGGTAGAATGTATGTTAGAAAATTTATTATTCTGTATGAGGAAGTTTTACTTTAAGGTGAGGAGAGTTTATTTAAATATTCACATATCAACAGTTCATGAACCCCCTTATAAAATATGTGCATGTATGTCTATGCATGTAATATTAATTATATTTATTGGTAGAGGATTTAATTTTGAGATCGTGGTAGGCCTCTACTGAAGCCGTGTCAGGATTTCCGAATTTAGGGGGTTAAAAGGTCGAAGGGTAAATAACACACAGGAAATCCTCCACAGAGGGTATTGACTGATGATATTCAGTAGACTGTTCATGTAGTTGTTTGTTGCTAGTCTGATTATGGAACTAGCAACATGAAGGGCATTTGGATCTTCGCTGGATGTTGTGGTGGCACCAGTTTTCCGTTGAGTTTCTGAAAAGGAATCACATTCGAGGATGTAGTGAAGCAGAGGATGTGGTGAGGCTGCCTGGCAGAAGGTGCATTCCCTGATGATATCATCCACTATTCGCCAGGTGCACTTGTACCCGAGTCTCAGACGGTACACATTGACCGTCGTGCTTCGTCGAAAGTTCTTAGGCAGGGTGATTCGCTGAAGATCGGTGGTGGCATTGTACCACCAGGTGGAGGGGGTTCCAATGTCCGTGCACAGGTTGTGTTTAGTTATTAAGACGTTAAGGAGTGACTTGGTGGCTTTGGTTTTTATCTATTGAATCCCAGGAGGCAGAGATATTTGGATTTCTGCTCTAAGAGTGGCTTGTTTGGCAGCTTGATTGGCTTTCCCACTTCCCTTGATGCCGACGTGGCTGGGAGTCCAGGCAAGAGTGATGGCTTTTCCAAGGCTGCTTGTCCTGTTGTAGTGGTGAGAATGGGGGATGATGCATACATTGTCTCTGAGGAGTGGCCTCTTGAATGGCCTGTAAGGTGCCTTTAGAGTCAGAGAGAATTAGGGCATGGTCAGCTCCTTGCATGGTGCAGAAGTCGAGGGCGTTGGCTATGGCAACAAGCTCAGTCTGGAGTGATGAGCAGGAGTTTGACACTTTCCAGGATTGGACGTGGTTTCTGGTGGTGAAGGCGGCGGCTTAGGCTCCAGTTTCTTGATTTACTGAGCCGTCAGTGTAGAAGACTTGAGAGTTCGGCCTGCTCCAGCTCTGAATTTTGTCCTTGTATATGTTTTTAAGGACAAGCGGGTTTACCAAGCTTTTGGGGTTGTCAGGGAGCTCAATCTTCATGTCGAGTGGTTGGTCATTCCATGGTGGTTGGCATCTGTATTCAGGAAGTGGAGTGTCCTGTATCTTGTCTAGGATGTCCTCCCTGACCGGCAGTGCTTGCAGGCCAGCACAGACCTTGGCTGCCCAGGTTCTAGGACGGTGGTCGGGATGGCGATTGAGGGCTAGCTGGAGATTTGTCCCAGCAAGGCGGGTATGTTGGGCAGTGGTGGTTTTGGCCACAAAGAGGGTCAGTCTTTGCTGAGCTCTGAGTTTGAGTGGTATGAGTCCCAATTCCATCTGCATGTTTTCTCTCTTGGTCCACATGGGGGCTCCTAGCATGACACGCATGGCGTGGTTTTGAATGACTTCTAACGTGTCCCATTGTTGGTCTTTAAGTAGCCAGAGTGTGGGACAAGCATAGTCTATGAGGCTGTGTATGGCTTGTACATAGAAGATTTTGAGGACATTAAAGGATGCACCGTCGTAGAGGCCCGACATACGACGAAGGACCGCTTGTCGCTGACTGCATTTGTCGCGCAAGTGTTGAATTTCAGGTCCAAAGGTTAGTTTACCATCGATGATTACATCCAGGTATCAGTTCTTGGTAACGCAGTCCACAGGCTCGTTACCTTAGACCAGATTAGTGTCTGGTCTCCACTGGTGGATGGGAAGGGCCTTGGTTTTGCGGGCATTGATTTTAACTCTGAGGGAGGGAGGCCTGGTGAATCTTGGTGAGGCAGCATCGGGTCTTGTTGGAGCTTCTGTCACCTATTGTGACGATGGCAAAGTCATCCACATAACTGAAGAGTTTGGCTCCATGTGGTAGTGCGATGTCCATGAGTTTTTCCATGAGACAATTAAAGAGGAGGGGTCTAAGGATTCCACCTTGGGGGGTCCCATTTTCGTGGCTTTTGTAGGTGGAGTAGTGCCCTTCTACTTTGACTTGTGCACTACGGTTTTGTAGACCCTGCTTGATCCATGAGAGAAGGTTTCCTTGATCTGCTTTGCAACGAGAGCTGAGAGTATCGCTGGCACATTGGCTAGTTCTAAGACCTACTCTAGGTCTAGGAAAACGATGTATCCATGGCAGTTGTTGATATATGATAGCATGGAGGCTATAATGCATTCTGAGGTGCCTATGCCAGGCAGGTAGGCAAACATGTTTTCTAGGAAGGGTGGGCATTTCCAGCGGACTCTATTAAGTACCATCTTTTCTGCCGTCTTGCTCAGGCATCTTAGGGGGAGATGGGACGAGGGTTGTCAGGGTCCTGTGGTTTTGGGATGGACTGAATGTCTGCTCTGTTCCATGAGGCTGGTCTGATTCTTCATGTGTACATTGAATTGATCAGAGAGAACAGAGCAGCTCCCATTGGGGCCCCATATTTTGAATCATTGCATATGTGATTCTATCAGCACCTGAGGCAGTGTTCTTAGAGCTTTTGCTTACTCTTTGTAGCTCAGTCAGAGAGAAGGGGGCATCTGTTTAGTCTTCAGTGTTGATGGCCTCATCTATTTCTTCCCATCTTGCCGTGGTGAGGTCCTGAATAGTTGTTCTGGTGGCGATGGGGAGCTGGTTGGAGCTTGCTCTTTGCTGTGAATTTGACGGAGAGCTCTTCTGCTGCCCTGCTAGGATCCCTGTGGAGGATGGTTTCGGGAGGTTTACCTTTAGGAAAGAGTTAATGCTCCTCCACATCTGGCCCACAGAGGTGTGAGTATCTAGGGTGAACCACCACTCTAGCCATTTTTTCCTCTTAATGGTGCGTGTCTCTTCATGGACATGTTCTTTGACTGCCTGGAGAGTGCGGTAGGAGTCTTCAGTGCGACGTTTTCTGTGCATTTTCCAGATGACGTTGAGCCGGTGATTGAGTTCTTTAACTCTGTCACAGTAGTACCATCTGTCCCGATGAGTGGTGTGTTGTGGTTTACAGAGGGGGATAGAAGAGTTTGCTGCAGCTTGCAGGGCATTGACTAGCTTGGCCTTTGATTTGTCGATGTCTTCGGATGGTGTGTAGGCTGAAAATCGATTGCTGAGGTGCTCCTGGAATCGGCCCCAGTCGGCCTTCTTGAAATTCCATCGAGGGGGAGGAGCAGGGATTTGGAAGATTTCAGGAATTGGCAGCGTGAGATGGATCCCATAGTGGTCACTTGTGACCAGGGGATGAACTCTCCATGTGGCGTCTTGCCTTTGGGGGTTGGAGACAAAGGTGAGGTCCAGTGTTCCACCTCTGTCATGAGTTGGCTCATGATTGTTGAGAAGGGTGACGTCTTCTTGGTCGTCCAGCAGGCTCATGATGTGTCTGCCTGCAGCACAGGGGCGCTCATACCTGAATCTTGGATGGTGTGCATTGAAGTCACCTCCTATTACCAAGTCACGATGACTGGCTAACCGAATAGGGGAGTCAGGTCTAAGCCACCATCGTGTTGTCTGTGAATGTTGTACAGATCTATGCAGCTGCCCTGAAGTTTGATGTTAACAGCAAGGACGTGGACATCTTCGCCGCAGAAAACTGGTCTGGTTATTTCCTTGGTTAACAAGTTTTTCTTGATGAAGGTGGTGCTGCCTCTGTTCTCCCCTGGAGACCAGTGCTGGTAGAATCCTTTGTATCCTGAGATTTTTGGAGTGTTTTGCTCTGTGCACAGGGTTTCCTGAACCATGATGACATCTATGTTGTCAGCCTTGGCAATGCCTTCAAGATATTGTACCTTGTGTCTGAGACCCTGGGCGTTCCAGTGTTGGATCCCGAGCTTAGACATCTTGATGATTTAAGGAGGTAGAGGTGGAGGTGGTAGGAGTGGTGGTTTGTTGAGGCTGGAGGTGGGTTCTGGAGACGAGGGCTTGGGCGACGACGGAATGGGCTACTTCGATGACTTGATTGCAGGCATCTTGAGGAGTGGTGTCGGTTGCGAGGAGTCGAACGGCTGCCAGTATGGCCTGAGTAAGAGGGTTGATGAGGTCATTATACATGGACAAGCTGGTAACCTCGAGTCTAGAGGGTTCACATATTAATCATATATTGCAATAGCTATACACTTTGCTTTAAAAAAATGAAAATGTGACTCACATTATGATTACCAAATTAAAACCATAGTTAGGGCCATGTACCTGGGACTTGATCTAAGGGAACAGTTATGCTGAAGGCATATATGAAGACACTGAGGAAAGGATTTTTTTTACCTTATAAAACACTTAACACTTTGTACAGGGGATAGAGGAATCAGAATGAAAGTAGGTTGAGCATTGGAGGCCACGAAAATGGACTAGAGTTACGTTTTAGTGTTAAATAAGAAATCTGAAACCTAAATGCCGGTACAGTGGTGATAAGTGGGTACGGATGGACTACTCCATAACTGTAACTAATGCATATAATTTTTATACTTGAGTAATATTTCTTATATTTGACTGCCATAACAACTATAAATCTGATAGTAATGGTAGTTTTAAACTTTCAGTGAAAATCCTCACACTGTACATATAAAGAAAGATTATTACATAGCAGGTCCCTGCAACTATACGTGGATATCTCAAATAAATGATCAGGCATATGCACAATTGACACAGTAAAGCAAATAATACTCAAGCTATGACCTGTAGTCTGAATTTAATTTTCTAAGAATATAACTGTTTACTTTCTTTGCTTAGCATGACCAACCATAAAATCCTAATCTGATATTCATGAGCTGTACGTTCAAGTTCAGTTTGTAAATATATCAACCTTAGGTTGAATGGGTCATTTTCGACACGTACTCAAGATGACGACAGAATCCGCTGCCTCGTGTACCATTCACGTGTGGCCTTTATTCCAGTTAGAATACTCTTTCCACGAGATGCTTATTATTAACATTTGAAAGTAATCAAAGACAACATAGACAATTTCTAGCCTGAAAATAACAAATACTAACCTACCATAGAATATGAAAATTCTTTTTATATATGTTCTGTAATCACTGATATTAACACACCTGCATTATATATATATATATATATATATATATATATATATATATATATATATATATATATATATATATATATATATATATATATATATATATATATATATATATATATATATATATATATATATATATATATATATATATATATATATATATGTATATGTATATGTATATGTATATGTATATGTATATGTATATGTATATGTATATGATATGTTATATGCATATGTATATGTATATGTATATATATATATATATATATATATATATATATATATATATATATATATATATATATATATATATATATATATATATATATATATATATATATATATATATATATATATATATATATATATATATATATATATATATATATATATATATATATATATATATATATATATAATGCAGGTGTGTTAATATCAGTGATTGCAGAACATATATAAAAAATACTGTAAGGCTAAGAGTTGCGTATACTGTAAAATATTATGTACTGCTATTTCTCCTAATTATATGGGCTAGATAAAGATTGGAGCTGAGTAATTAAGGCTGGATATCCTTCCTAATGCCATTGTTGTATTGACGACTTACATTTAATAGGCCAAAAGCTACAGCATGCAAGGTGGTGACAGATAGTCTCTCTTCTTCATACTTAATTTATTCAGAAGCTACATGGTTCCTCTAATCCTCAATGCTCCCATTCCTATAGTTCCTGCAACTCACTATTCCTCCCTAGCACAATCAATTCCCATCCCCCTTCGGGGGAGGATTCTAACTAGGACGTAAGTTCTGCCCCTGGCAAGGACTGACTTCTGACTAACAGACATGCTCTGAGTATGCCATCCTCTGGTGGCGGGCCTTCGAGTGAGCACTCCGCCCTCTAGCGGCTATTGACGTCTATATGAGATGCCATACGACACTCCCCACCACCACTCTGAAATATATCCCATATTTTGGACTAAGCATTACATCTTTTATGAGAGCCTTTTAATTTTTTTTTTTTACTATCATTATTTAAAAAAAAAGAAAATGGGGCAGAACTATCTAATGAACTGACTTATAAAACTATTACAACCTCATCTAGCAATCTAAACAGATTACATAAATATCAAAATTACTATGCAAAAAACTGACAGAAGAAAAATATGTTCCTTATGGTAAGCATTCTAATCAAAGGCAAAAAATCAAAATCAAGTATTTACAATTGCAATATATAGCTAGTAAGATTTGAGAGAATTATTTAAGGACAAAGCTACTTAAGCTATTACATTACTCAAATAATATACAATACATTTGGATGTGATATATGGAAGTTATTTACTAAAACAAAACATTTGTCATGGTGTGAAAAGAAAGTTAAAAATATTCACAATTACAATATGTAGCTACTATTCAAGGACAAAATGATATAGAAGAAACTAAATGAACATAATTATGTTACTTAAATAATATAAAATGCAGTTTGATATCAGCTCTTTAAATAGTCAATCATGACTTACACAATGATAATAGTTAAACAGAAAAACTTAACATGACAATTACAATTTGTAACTACTATTCAAGGACAAAATGAAGTAGGAGAAACTAAATTAACATAATTACGTTACTTAAATAATATAAAATATAGTTGAGTATGATTTTTGCAAATTGTAACATTTAACACATATTTGTTTGTTTGTTTGTTTGTTCCGGTTTTACGTCACGGACTCCCTTTCCTACCAAGGGCTATGACGGCTGCCTTCTTCCGAAGGACTTGTTTTGGCAGATGTAATTGTTACCCTGAGTGCATGACCTTGCTAACCTCAGACCATGATGGGGCGCGAACCCTCAACCTAATGCCTCAGAGTTGCGGACGCTATTGCTTGAGCCACGGTGACTACTACATTTAACACACATTATAGTGGGGAAAAAAAAGTAGTCACAGTGGCTCAAGTAGTAGCGTCCGAAACTCTGAGGCGTCAGGTTGAGGGTTCGTGCCCCGTCACAGTCTGAGGTTAGCAAGGGCATGCACTCAGGGTAACAATTACATCTGCCAAAACAAGTCATTTGCAAGAAGGCAACCGTCCTAGCCCTCGGTAGAAAAGGGAGTCCGTGACGTAAAACTGGAACAATAAATAGTGAGAAAAAAATTAGAATTCAACATGCACAAATGAATAATGACACTTATTCTAATAAACTTAAATCTAGGGGAGGCTTTGAGGTGCTTTTAAAGCTAAGCTTAAAATTAAAAAACAAAATTCCAATATTTGTTCTTCCACCAATCGCTGTCAAAGACGATGGGGACATTTTCTTTCCCATCTTTATCAGTTCAAATACTTAGTTGGAAAGACTTTTTATTTATTCAACCTTCTTGATTACAGGGATTTTCATTACCCTTTTTTTCATTATAAATTTTTAAATTTTCTTTTATATTCCCTTTTTTCATTGTCACTAAATTTATCATATGTATGGGGATTTTTCTTTCCCCCTTTCTCATTTTTAATTTTTGGTGATTTTCATTTTCCCATCCCCTCCCCACCAATTATTGCTAGGACTTGGGATTTCTATAACTTAAATCCCTGTGACCCCCACCTTACACTTTGAAGTAGGTCCGGGTTGTAACAACGTACAGCGAATACTTTTTTCTTGAGACGGGCCGGAAGAAAGGAGGGCGTCAATGCATCTGACGGAAACTAACCCCTCCTGCCTGCGTTTCTGCGACTCTTGAGGTGGTCCAAGGACCACGTCTCATGCTACCTCCTCATGGAGGTGCATTTCCCTCCAGATGAAAAATATGAACATAACTTGGAGTAGATTCTAGGGCTGGAAATTAGGGCCTAATGTCGCTAATACAAATGCAAGAAAGAATACATATGACCTCTGCATACAAACAATGGCCATATGTCTGCATTCAGAGGGTATACTTCGTCTCCCGTGCATCTGCAGGTGCTTGCAATGTCTCCAATTGGTAAAAGGGACTGCTTTGTGAATATAAAATTTAAAATTGCAGGTCGGGGCTGCCTGGAAATAGGGTGGTAAAGTACGTGTCTACACCATTAGATTATTATTCCAAGATACTTAGGATTTAGCTGAGTAACTGATACATAACATTAGTATACTATAGATATAAAAAAAGAAAAGTCATAAAATGCTGAGAACAGCCACTAAAGAAATATTCTTATTAGCAGTGACTACAGTAACATGAAAGCATGAATTCAAGATAAAAAATACAAATCATTTGGTTACTGCTGATAGTATTTACTAAAATAATAATTTGCAAAAGGCTATGGAGTGATAGCAACAATAACAGCCAACATAATAATAACAATACTAATAATCATGATCATAACAAGAATAATAAATATGAAATAAAAATTCTAAATCAGGAATAGCAGTATATATACAAATGAGACTGGCATTTTGAAGTAAGAACAGAGTTCTATACTTATATTTCATAATAAAAAACGTGTATCTGAAAAAATATAAAAAGTTTGTCTCAGTGTATGCAGTAATAAAATTAAAAATAATATTTCATTTGCAACATTAAAGAATGAATTTTGCTTAAGTTTCATAATCTCTTTAAGGAGTTGTACATGAAAAATAATTTATATATATATATATATATATATATATATATATATATATATATATATATATATATATATATTCTTCTACGAACTCAAATAAAAATTTTTCGAGTGACTATTCAAGAGAATTACCTCAGGAGACAGAGGGGAGTTATATATTTTTTCTCCTTTTCTGTACTTATGTTCGGGTAGGTACTTAACTACCTCCTTTCTCTTGTTTTTTTTTTCCTTTTCCTACCCAAAAATACTGTTCAATATCTGTCTTCTAGACTTTAAATGACTAGCTTTTGTTGGGAGTTTTGCGTGTAGGCGCTGTTCCTACCCTGTCTCCTCGGTTTCTGGATCGACTTCTTCTCTTTCAAATACAGAAAACGGTTGTGTGACATTCTTGTTGTCATTTCTTGTGAGTTTACACTCCCCTCTTCATGACCAAGCTGAAATAATTGTGACAAACATTATCATGGCTAACTGTGTAAAGTTTTCTTTTATCTAATTAGCATATTCTTTCGGACAAATAATGTATATACTGCAGCTAGAAAGAAAAATAAAGAATCATTCAGAGATTTGCGTCCTTTATCACTTAATATCTCTCTTGGAATTTTCGAAAATCGAATAATAATCTCGTTGGCGGAGTAGGGGACATTAAAAAATTAAAATAAAATCTGCATCTCAACCATAGCAGGGCAGGTGAAAAATGACGTTGACTCAAAAATATCTCTGAATAGACATCGCAACAGCTACCTCACCCCTCATTAAACCTACACGCATATGGCTGGTATTAAGACATGATGACTCATGATCTCACCCCTCAAACACCCTCCCTTCTTCAAAAGATCTGAGAGGACTGGTGGAGGGATAGCACTGCTCATAAGTGAAAGGATTCAAGTTGAAGAAATAAACTTGGCTATAGAATGTGAGTTCAAGGAATTTCTTGTTGCTCGCATAAATACTGGGTCAGAGAGCATTATAATAACTGTTGTATACAACCCACCAAGGAACCAAAATAGGCTTGAAGTTTATGAGGAAAGTCATATAGGTACTATTGAAGTCATAAACTCAGTTGTTAACATGGCACGGGAAAAAAAATGTAGGATTTTGATTATGGGAGACTTTAATCATAAAGAGATAGATTGGATAAATCTTGACCCACACAGTGGTGAGGACTCATTCGGGGCAAGATTCCTAGATTGCGTACAAGGGAATTTCCTACACCAACATGTAATGGAACCAACAAGGGCCAGGGGTGGGGATGAGCCATCACTACTTGATCTAGTGTTCACAGATAATGTGTTGGATATTGAAAAAAATTGAGTATGAACCACCAATTGGAAAGAGTGACCACTGTGTCTTGTTGATGGAGTATATCATTGAAGATATTCTTCCTGAGAGTAGAGGCACTGAGGACATGAGGAGGAACTATCGGAAAGGAGATTACATCAAAATGAATGAGCTTTTTGCAGTCATTGACTGGAGAACCTTATTTTACAACAAATCTGTACAAGAAATGTATGACATCTTTTGTGAGAAATATGGGAAGATAGTAGATTGCTGCATACCTGTCACCAAAGTAGGTGTAATTCATGCCAGAGAGAAATGGTTCGATAATGGGTGTAAAAGAGCTAAGGAGTGGAGAGACAAATGCTGGAAAAGGTATAGGAGGAGAAAAAACATAAATGCCTGGCAAACCTACAAAAGAGCAAGAAATGAATACCTAAGTAAAAGGAGAGAGCCAGAGAGAGACTATGAGAGGGACATCACCAGGAAGGCTACAGAAAATCCCAAGCTTTTCCACAGCTTTATCAGAGGAAAACTGAAGGTAAAAGAACAGGTTTTAAGGCTAAAGAGAGCGGATGGAAGCATCACTGAGACGGATGAAGAGATCTGCAAAGAATTGAACAAGGAGTTTCAGTCAGTATTTACAGTAGAAAATATCCCACCCTCTCAGATTGCAGTGATAGAAGCTCAAGGGCCGGTATTAGAGAACATCAACCTTACAACCACAGAGGTATGCAAAGCGCTGATGGATTTAGATGTTCATAAAGCTACAGGTCCTGATGACATATCCCCTCATGTGCTTAAAAAATGCGCAAACACAATATCAGTGGCACTAAGTATCATATTTAAGGAGTCACTGGAGTCGGGGGAGATTCCAAGATGCTGGAAACAAGCAAATGTGATACCTATCTTCAAAAAGGGAAGGAGGGATACGGCTCTGAGCTATAGACCAGTTTCCTTGACCAGCATAGTTTGCAAAGTTATGGAGAAACTACTAAGGAAACATATCTCTCTTCACTTGGAATCCTTCAACTTTTTGTCAGTGAGGCAACATGGCTTCAGAGAAGGTAGATCAACAGTAACAAACTTATTAGAATTTTATGATGAGGTAAGCCAAATTTTACAGGAAAGAGAGGGCTGGGCAGATTGCATATTCCTAGACTTCCAGAAAGCGTTTGACACAGTTCCACATGGGAGACTTATTAGGAAGCTGCAATCAATGGCTAGAATAGGTGGAAATGTTTTGGAATGGATAAAAACTTACTTAGAAGGAAGGGAACAGAGGGTTAGAGTAAGACACTCAGTGTCTGAATGGAGAAGAGTTAGTAGTGGAGTTCCACAGGGTTCAGTTTTAGGGCCACTTTTGTTCCTTGTATATGTAAATGACCTACCAGAGTCTGTAAATTCATTCATGAATATGTTTGCAGATGATGCAAAGATTGTGAAGAAAGTAAAAAACGAGAACAATGGTAGAGAACTTCAGGAGGATCTAAATAATCTGAATGAGTGGTCAGAAAAGTGGCTAATGAAATTCAATACTTCAAAATGTAAGGTAATGAGAATGGGTACAAGTGCAAGAAGGCCCAAGCTTGACTACTCGGTGGCTGGAGTACAACTTCAAGAGACAGAAAATGAGAGAGATCTAGGAGTAAACATACTGGCAGATTTGTC
>JAXCGZ010018869.1:392500-422500 GCA_037179515.1 Halocaridina rubra | reverse complement strand
ATTTCTTTTAATATCTGTCCCATTACTCGATACAAATTATAAGTTCTTAACTATTTTGGGATGCTGCTTGAAGAACGTCGCGGCCACCGGCACTGGAGGAGGGGGTTCTTCTTTCTTCTGAGCTCTATGATTTTCCCACTGACATCGTCCATATGACTCGTAAAATCGATGATTCACCATCCTCTTAGTCGGACCCGGCAACAACTAACTACTGGTAGAGGCGTTATCTCTCAAAGCCCCAGTCACAGTGCGTTGCATGGTGATATACATGGAGGGCGTGAATCTTTCTCTCCCAGCTGATGTGTCTCAGTCTTCGTGAACAAAGTAGTTTCAAAATACATGGGACAATTCTTACTGTGGGGGACCTTGCCAATACGGGGACAGAGGAGAGGGGGAAGTGGTTCTGGTAACTTGATACTGTGAGCATGGTTGGAGCTGCCTGAGGCGCTTTTCTTGGCGTCGCTGCTTGTGAGCGTTTTGAAGTTTCTTCTCACATGAACATTTCTTCCAAAGATGCATTTTATATCTGTTTCTTCTGCATTCTTAATTCTTTTTTCTCTTCACTGTAGCAATGGCATGGATGCGTCCTGAAGCTGCCACGAGATGTCGTTTTGACGACTTACATTGAACGGGCCAAAAGCTACAGCATGCGAGGTGGTGACAGATAGTCTCTTCTTCATACTTAATTTATTCAGTTGCTACATGGTTCCTCTAATCCTCAAAGCTCCCATTCCTATAGTTCCTGCAACTCACTATTTCTCCCTAACACAATCAACAATTCCCCGCCCCCTTCGGGGGAGGATTCTAACTAGGACTTAAGTTCTGCCCCCGGCAAGGACTGACTTCTGACTAACAGACACGCTCTGTGTATGCCGTCCTCTGGTGGCTGGTCTTCGAGTGCGCACTCTGCCCTCTAGCGGCTATTGGCGTCTACATGGAATGCCATACGACACTCCCCACCACCACTCTGAAATATATCCCATATTTCGGACTAAGCATTACTTCTTTCATGAGAGCCTTTTAATTTTTTTTTTTACTATTATTATTTTACAAAAAAAGGGGGCAGAACTATCTAATGAATTAACTTATGAAACTATTAGAATCTCATCTAGTTATCTAAACAGAGTACAGGAATATCAAAATTACTATGCAAAAAACTAACAAAAGAAAAATATGTTCCTTACGATAAGCATTCTAATCAAAGGCAAAAAATCAAAATTAAGTATTCGCAATTGCAATATATAGCTAGTAAGCATTGAGAAAATTATTTAAGAACAAAGCTAATTAAGCTATTACATTACTCAAATAATATACAATACAATTGGATATAATATATGCAAGTTATTTACTAAAACAAAACATTTGTCATGGGGTGAAAAGAAAGTTAAAAATTCACAATTACAATATGTAACTACTATTCAAGGACAAAATGATATAGGAGAAGCTAAATGAACATAATTACGTTACTTAAATTATATAAAATACAGTTTGGGGTCAGCTCTGTAAATAGTCAATCATGACTTACACAATGATAATAGTTAAACAGAAAAACTTAACATGACACTTATAATCTGTAACTACTATCCAAGGACAAAATTATATAGGAGAAACTAAATGAAAATAATTACATTACTAAAATAACATAAAATATAGTTGAGTATGATTTTAGCAAATTGTAACATTTAGCACACATTATAGTGAGAATAAAAATAGAGTTCAACATGCACAATTGATAAATTACACTTATTCTAATAAACTTAAATCTAGGGGAGGTTTGGTGGTGATTTTAAAGCTAAGCTTAAAATAAAAATTAAAAAATACAATATTTGTCCTTCCACAAATCATTGTCAAAGACAGTGGGGACATTTTCTTTCCCATCTTTATCAGTTCAAATACTTAGTTGGAAAGACTTTTTAATTGTTTAGCTTTCTGAATTACAGGGATTTACAATACCCTTTTCTCATTGTTCATTTTAAAATTTTCTATTATAGGGATTTTCAATTCCCTTTATTTCATTGTCACTAAATCTATTATATGTATGGAGATTTTTCTTTTCTCCCTTTCTCATTTTTAATTTTTGGTGATTTTAATTTCCCCAGCCCCTCCCCACCCATTATTGCTAGGACTTGGGATTTCTATAACTTAATTTTCTGGGAACCCCACCTTACACTTTAGGGTAGGGCTGGGTTGTAACAACGTACCGTAAATACTTTTTTTCTTGAGATGGGCCGGAAAAAAGGAGGGTGTCGATGCATATGCTGGGAACCAACCCCTCCCGCTGCGTCTCTGCGACTCTTGAGGTGGTCCTAGGACCACGTCTTACGCCACCTCCTCATGGAGGTGCATCTCACAAGCTGAAAAAATATGAACATAGCCTGGAGTAGATTCTAGGGCCAGAAATTAGGGCCTAATGTCGCTAATGCAAATGCAAGAAAAAATACATATGTCCTCTGTGTACAAACAATGCAAACATCTGCAGTCACTTGCAATCTCTCCAATGGGTAAAAGGGACTGCTTTGTGAAAATAAAATTTAAAATTGTAGGTTGGGGCTGCCTGGAAGTAGGGCGGTAATTGAAAGTATGTGTCTATACCATTAGATTATTATTCCAAGATACTTAGGACTTAGCTGAGTAACTTATACATAACATTAGTATACTATGAATATAAAAAAGAAAAGTCAAAAAATGCTGAGAACAGCCACTAAAGATATATTCTTCTTAGCAGTGACTACAGTAACATGAAAGCATGAATTCAAGATAAAAAATACAAATCATTTGGTTACTGCTGATAGTATTTACTAAAATAATAATTTGCAAAAGGCTATGGAGTGATAGCAACAATAATAGCCAACATAATAATAACAATACTAATAATCATGATCATAACAAGAATAATAAATATGAAATAAAAATACTAAATCAGGAATAGCAGTATATATACAATTGAGACTGGCATTTTGAAGTAAGAACAGAGTTCTATACTTATATTTCATAATAATGCTCTAAGCTCTGAGAATCTCAATTATCTTAATTAGCTCAATTGAAATTATAAATTTCATGACAATGATAGTAATTAACAATAATTATCTCTAGATAAGTTTTTCAAAATCATTAATATTATTATCTCTTCGAAATGTTATAATTATCACATGAAGATAATATACATTTATCAACATAAAAAAAGATATATATAAAAAAACGTGTATGTGAAAAAAATATAAAAAGTTTGTCTCTGGGTATGCAGTAATAAAATTAAAAATAATATTTTATTTGCAACATTAAAGAATGAATTTTGCTTAAGCTTCATAATCTCTTAATGAGTTGTACAAGAAAAACTATTATATATATATAATATATATATATATATATATATATATATATATATATATATATATATATATATATATATATATATATGTATGTATGTGATTACCTAATTGTGATTACCTAATTGTGTTTACGGGAAAGAGCCCAAAGCTCGTATCTCCCGTCTCCTCATCGCTTCCATTTTATACTTAGTGATACTTATCATACCTGTCCTTAAAACTATGGATTGAGATAGCATTAACTACCTCCTCGCTTAGCTAATTCCAATTATCAACTACTCTTACACTGAAAAAGCATTTCCTTACATCCTGCAAAGAAGTTTTCTTACGAAGCTTCAAACTATGACCTCTAGTTCTAGAGCCAGCCATATCAAAATATCGATCCCTATCCACTATATCATAACCATGAAGGAATTTAAAGACTGTCACCATATCCCCCCTCACTCTTCTAGCTTCGAGTGATGGTAAGTCTAATTCCCTCAGCCTCTCATCATAACTGAGATTGCGTATTTCTGGCACCAGTTTCGTGGCATGTCTTTGAACTTTTTCAAGCTTATCTATGTGCTTTTTCAAGTGCGGATTCCAAAAGGGGGCTGCATATTCGAGTTTTGGCCTCACATAGGTTACATAAATACTTCTGAACATTTCCTTGTCCATGTGCCTGAAGGCTACCCTTACATTTGATAAGAATGCATATGCTGCCCTTACTATGCCATTTATATGTATTTCTGGAGACAAATCTGCCAGTATGTTTACTCCTAGATCTCTCTCATTTTCTGTCTCTTGAAGTTGTACTCCAGCCACCGAGTAGTCAAGCTTGGGCCTTCTTGCACTTGTACCCATTCTCATTACCTTACATTTTGAAGTATTGAATTTCATTAGCCACTTTTCTGATCACTCATGCAGATTATTTAGATCCTCCTGAAGTTCTCTACCATTGTTCTCGTTGTTTACTTTCTTCACAATCTTTGCATCATCTGCAAACATATTCATGAATGAATTTACAGACTCTGGTAGGTCATTTACATATACAAGGAACAAAAGTGGCCCTAAAACTGAACCCTGTGGAACTCCACTACTAACTCTTCTCCATTCAGACACTGAGTGTCTTACTCTAACCCTCTGTTCCCTTCCTTCTAAGTAAGTTTTTATCCATTCCAAAACATTTCCACCTATTCTAGCCATTGATTGCAGCTTCCTAATAAGTCTCCCATGTGGAACAGTGTCAAACGCTTTCTGGAAGTCTAGGAATGTGCAATCTGCCCAGCCCTCTCTTTCCTGTAAGATTTGGCTTACCTCATCATAAAATTCTACCTTCTCTGAAGCCATGTTGCCTCACTGACAAAAAGTTGAAGGATTCCAAGTGAAGAGAGATATGTTTCCTTAGTAGTTTCTCCATAACTTTGCAAACTATGCTGGTCAAGGAAACTGGTCTACAGTTCAGAGCCGTATCCCTCCTTCCCTTTTTGAAGATAGGTATCACATTTGCTTGTTTCCAGCATCTTGGAATCTCCCCCGACTCCAGTGACTCCTTAAATATGATACTTAGTGCCACTGATATTGTGTTTGCGCATTTTTTAAGCACATGAGGGGATATGTCATCAGGACCTGTAGCTTTATGAACATCTAAATCCATCAGCGCTTTGCATACCTCTGTGGTTGTAAGGTTGATGTTCTCTAATACCGGCCCTTGAGCTTCTATCACTGCAATCTGAGGGGGTGGGGTATTTTCTACTGTAAATACTGACTGAAATTCCTTGTTCAATTCTTTGCAGATCTCTTCATCCGTCTCAGTGATGCTTCCATCCGCTCTCTTTAGCCTTAAAACCTGTTTTTTTACCTTCAGTTTTCCTCTGATAAAGCTGTGGAAAAGCTTGGGATTTTCTTTAGCCTTCCTGGTGATGTCCCTCTCATAGTCTCTCTCTGCCTCTCTCCTTTTACTTAGGTAGTCATTTCTTGCTCTTTTGTAGGTTTGCCAGGCAATTATGTATGTATGTATGTATGTATATATATATATATAATATATATATATATATATATATATATATATATATATATATATATATATATATATATATATATATATATATATACGAACTCAAATTTAATTTTTCTTGAGTGACTATTTAAGAGAATTACCTCAGGAGACAGAGGGGAGTTATATATTTTGTCTCCTTTTCTGTACTTACGATCGTGTAGGTACTTAACTACCTCCTTTCTCTTACTCTTATTCCTTTTCCTACCCAAAAATACTGCTCAATATCTGTCTTCTGGACTTTAAATGACTAGCTTTTGTTGGGAGTTTTGCTTGTAGGCGCTGTTCCTACCCTGTCTCTTTTGTTTCTGGATCGATTTCGTCTCTTTCAAATACAGAAAATGGCTGTGTGACATTCTTGTTGTCATTTCTTGTGAGTTTACACTCCCTTCTTCATGACCAAGCTAAAATAATTGTGACAAACATTATCATGGCTAAAAAGTGTAAAGTTTTCTTTTATCTAATAAGCATATTCTTTTGGACAAATATTGTATATACTGCAGCTAGAAAGAAAAATAAAGAATCATTCAGAGATCTGCATCCTTTATCACTTAATATCTCTCTTGGAATTTTCGAAAATTGAATAATAATCTCGTTGGCGGAGTAGGGGACATTAAAAAATTAAAATAAAATCTGCATCTCCACCATAGCAGGGCAGGTGGAAAATGACGTTGACTCAAAAAAATATCTCTGAATAGACATCACAACAGCTACCTCACCCCCCATTAAACCTACGCGCATATGGCTGGTATCAAGACACGATGACTCGTGATCTCACCCCCCCAACACCCTCCCTTCTTCACTCTAGAACTAGAGGTCATAGTTTGAAGTTTCGTAAGAAAACTTCTTTGCAGGATGTAAGGAAATACTTTTTCAGTGTAAGAGTAGTTGATAATTGGAATTGGCTAAGTGAGGAGGTAGTTAATGCTATCTCAATCCATAGTTTTAAGGACAGGTATAATAAGTATCACTAAGTATAAAATGGAACCAATCAGGAGACGGGAAGATACGAGCTTTGGGCTCTTTCCCGTAAACACAATTAGGTAAGTACACTCAGGTCGCTCGCTGTCATGCGTTATACACCCCTGCATTCGCGTCACTTCCATGGACTTATATTCAGTTTCCCAAATCGATCTAGTAATAACAAACTCCAAACATATGATAACTAAGTGTGACGTAATGCCAAGCCCTATAGCAGACCACGAGGAAATTGTAACGTCCCTAAATATTCGCAAACCAAAGAGACAACCAATCTTTAAAACATTCAGATGCTTAAGAAATTATTCACAAGAATTACTTTGTAGTTTACTTATGAATGAAGTACATAAATTAAATGAAATTCTATATACCGATAATATAAATAAACAAGTAAGAATTTTAACCAGTGTCTTATCATCATGTATAGATCGATGTGCACCACTCGTGACAAGAGAAATATTTCGTCCCCCCGCTCCTTGGATAACAGATGACATAAAAAACATTATGAAAGAAAGAGACAAACTACACAATGAAGTAAAACTACAAAGAGATAATATCCCTTTAAGAGAAAAGTTTACAGAGCATAAGAAACAAGTAAAATCATTATTAAGTAACAGTAAGAAACAGTATTACAAAAATGAATTTCAAAACGCTAAAGGCAATATCTCTGATACATGGAAAATTGCTAAAACCATGCTTTCCAATAACTGTAATAAAAGTAGTAACATATCAATTATACCCGATGAGGTAGATGTAAGTGCTAAAGCAGAAGAGTTCAATAATTTTTTCGCTGAAGTGGGGAAAAAAACCTTTGAAAAAACAAAAAAAGAAATAATAAATGAAATCAATAATAGTAATGGTGGTAATAATAATGATGATGGTAGTAGTAATAATAATAGAAATGTTGATAATGGTGTAAATAATAATGATGGTGGTAGTAATGGTAATGATAATAGTGATGATGGTAGTAATAATAATAGTAATGTTAATTTGGAAGAACATAGTGCATTCAATAGAAGTAATGATGTCTTTAACCCTACTACAGTAGATTGTAATACAGTAATCTTAGTAATAAAAAATCTGAAAGACTCTAATGCATATGGATCAGATGGAATTTGTTTTCGTTTTATTAGAGATTCATTATTTGTAATAGCATATTATCTGACGGTAATAATCAATACTTCCATAGTTACCAATATTTACCCAGATTTATGGAAAAATCCCCATGTAATTCCTGGTTTTAAAAATGGAAATCCTGACGACGTCTCTAACTATAGACCAATCTCTTTACTACCAATTTTATCAAAGATACTTGAAAAGATTGTTGCAAATCAGTTAAGTGAGTTTCTTGAAAAAAATAAACTTATTGCAAAAAGTCAACACGGTTTCAGGCCAAAATTATCAACTGAAACTGCCTTATTGAAAATATCAGATGAAATATACAAAAATATAGATAATAAGAAAATATCATTGCTACTACTACTCGATCTTTCTAAAGCTTTTGATAGTGTACACCATACCATCTTATTAGAAAAATGCAAAAAAAATGAACATTGACCCAAGCTGGTTCGAGAACTATTTAAAAAACCGCTACCAGTCAGTCAGAATAAAAGATGTAGTTTCAAGTCGCAAGAAGGTATTGTTTGGGGTCCCTCAGGGATCGATCCTAGGACCTATACTTTTTCTAATATATGTAAACGATCTAGTAAAATATTTACCTAACTGTTATGTCATTCAATATGCTGACGATACTCAAATCTTAATTGAAGGAGAAATTAATGATTTAGAAAATATTATTCGTAGAGCAGAAGAAATTTTGTATATGGCTAAACGTTACTTTCTAAAAAATGGTCTGTTACTTAATGAAACTAAAACCCAATCTATTCTTATCGGATCCAGACAATTATTATCAGAAGTTGATGACAATCTTCATATAAATTTTAACGGTAATATCATTAAGCCAATGAACTCGGTAAAGAACCTAGGTGTCTATTTTGACCGTTACATGAATTTTGAAATGCATATAGATGAAATTTATAAAAAAGTAATGGGTACTCTAATATATCTAAATTGGGTAAAAGACTCATTTGAAACATCAACTCGTATAATAATTGTCCAGTCCTTAGCTATGAGTTTAATTAATTACTGTCTCAAAGTTTGGGGATGTACAGATAAGACTCAATTACAAAGAATACAAAAGTTACAAAGCTTTGCAGCACGAGTGGCTGTTGGCAATGTAAGAAAATACGAGCACATCTCTCCTGTTTTAAAAGATCTAGAATGGATAAAGATTAGAGATAAATATGTTTTTTATATATGTACCTTTGTTTTTAATATACTAAGAAACAATCTTCCTGATTGCTTGTATAATTTTTCTACAGTAAGCTCAGTTACCGGGTTAACTACCCGTCAAGGGGAAGATTTATTAGTACGAAGGTCTAAAACTGATATTGGCTCAAGAGATATAAACATTCGTGGACCTCATTTATATAATCAGCTTCCCAGAGAACTAAAAAATGCTGGTTCAGTGTATACTTTTAAATATAATCTTAAGAAGTTACTCTTAAAGGAAGATTTTACTTGTAAATTTTAATAGTACACCCATATTTGAATACCCAATGTACGTTGGAAATAAAGTCTTATTATTATTATTATTATTATTACTCTCAGCGATTTCCCCCATTCATTCTCCCATTCGTATCTCATGGTTTCCCCCCCCCCCCAGCACTCTGAGGGAGTGTGTTAGTTGGTGGTCTCCTCGAGACATCTCTCTCAACGGTTATAGGTCCCCATTTTCTTCCCCCTCTACACTGTGTTAGGGTGACACTTAAACCTCCTCATCACAGCACAGTTACTCTTCTCACTTTTCCCGCCTACATTATGCGAAAATAAAACTCATTGTATCAAACAATAAAGATCTTAATGATATCACAGAATTTTCTTATTCTTCAAAAGGATACATCATGCATGTAATTTACTATCAAAGGTCAATACAATTAATATTTCTTTATAATAATGACGTTAGGAGATCGATCGGTCATTAACACCTTTTTTTTTTTTACTAAAAATATATTACGCGAAAAAAGAAAGAACCTTAAAAGCGGATTCAAGCATATTTCTCAATACAATTAATTCACTCTTATTGAAGTATATAAAAACTACTACTTATATTCTATTCCAAACACTCATTTTTTTATTTAAGAAATTAATATAAAAATGTTTTACAAGTACATTAAATCTTTTGCAATTAAAATCAATACATTTGCCTGTTTTATAATTAACTTAGGCAATAATAAAAATAAAGGGAATTTCCTTCAAGCACAATTACTCGCTATATTTTTCAAATTATACAAAAAAATAGAGTTTATTACTGCTTGTAGCTATTAGTACAAATTATCCATGTTAGTAATAGGTATAGAAATTCTACTTCTATTAATTTATTAAAGCCATACACACTTTTATATGTGGGGTGGCTGAGTCAAAGCATAACTACAAAGTAAAATGGCAGAGACCTCCGGCCTCAATTTCTTTTAATATTTGTCCCATTACTCACTGGATACAAATTACAAGTGATTACCTAATTGTGTTTACGGAAAAGAGCCCAAAGCTCGTATCTTCCCGTCTCCTGATCGGTTCCATTTTATACTTAGTGATACTTATCATACCTGTCCTTAAAACTATGGATTGAGATAACATTAACTACCTCCTCGCTTAGCCAATTCCAATTATCAACTACTCTTACACTGAAAAAGTATTTCCTTACATCCTGCGAAGAAGTTTTCTTACCAAGCTTCAAACTATGACCTCTAGTTCTAGAGCCAGCCATATCAAAATATCGATCCCTATCCACTCTATCATAACCATGAAGGAATTTAAAGACTGTCACCATATCCCCCCTCACTCTTCTAGCTTCGAGTGATGGTAAGTCTAATTCCCTCAGCCTCTCATCATAACTGAGATTGCGTATTTCTGGCACCAGTTTCGTGGCATGTCTTTGAACTTTTTCAAGCTTATCTATGTGCTTTTTCAAGTGCGGATTCCAAAAGGGGGCTGTATATTCGAGTTTTGGCCTCACATAGGTTACATACTGAACATTTCCTTGTCCATGTGCCTGAAGGCTACCCTTACATTTGATAAGAATGCATATGCTGCCCTTACTATGCCATTTATATGTATTTCTGGAGACAAATCTGCCAATATGTTTACTCCTAGATCTCTCTCATTTTCTGTCTCTTGAAGTTGTACTCCAGCCACCGAGTAGTCAAGCTTGGGCCTTCTTGCACTTGTACCCATTCTCATTACCTCACATTTTGAAGTATTGAATTTTATTAGCCACTTTACTGACCACTCATGCAGATTATTTAGATCCTCCTGAAGTTCTCTACCATTGTTCTCGTTTTTTACTTTCTTCACAATCTGTGTGTGTGATTACCTAATTGTGATTACCTAATTGTGTTTACGGAAAAGAGCCCAAAGCTCGTATCTTCCCGTCTCCTGATCGGTTCCATTTTAGACTTAATGATACTTATCATACCTCTCCTTAAAACTATGGATTGAGATAGCATTAACTACCTCCTCGCTTAGCCAATTCCAATTATCAACTACTCTTACACTGAAAAAGTATTTCCTTACATCCTGCGAAGAAGTTTTCTTACCAAGCTTCAAACTATGACCTCTAGTTCTAGAGCCAGCCATATCAAAATATCGATCCCTATCCACTCTATCATAACCATGAAGGAATTTAAAGACTGTCACCATATCCCCCCTCACTCTTCTAGCTTCGAGTGATGGTAAGTCTAATTCCCTCAGCCTCTCATCATAACTGAGATTGCGTATTTCTGGCACCAGTTTCGTGGCATGTCTTTGAACTTTTTCAAGCTTATCTATGTGCTTTTTCAAGTGCGGATTCCAAAAGGGGGCTGTATATTCGAGTTTTGGCCTCACATAGGTTACATACTGAACATTTCCTTGTCCATGTGCCTGAAGGCTACCCTTACATTTGATAAGAATGCATATGCTGCCCTTACTATGCCATTTATATGTATTTCTGGAGACAAATCTGCCAATATGTTTACTCCTAGATCTCTCTCATTTTCTGTCTCTTGAAGTTGTACTCCAGCCACCGAGTAGTCAAGCTTGGGCCTTCTTGCACTTGTACCCATTCTCATTACCTTACATTTTGAAGTATTGAATTTCATTAGCCACTTTACTGACCACTCATGCAGATTATTTAGATCCTCCTGAAGTTCTCTACCATTGTTCTCGTTTTTTACTTTCTTCACAATCTGTGTGTGTGATTACCTAATTGTGATTACCTAATTGTGTTTACGGGAAAGAGCCCAAAGCTCGTATCTTCCCGTCTCCTGATCGGTTCCATTTTAGACTTAATGATACTTATCATACCTCTCCTTAAAACTATGGATTGAGATAGCATTAACTACCTCCTCGCTTAGCCAATTCCAATTATCAACTACTCTTACACTGAAAAAGTATTTCCTTACATCCTGCGAAGAAGTTTTCTTACCAAGCTTCAAACTATGACCTCTAGTTCTAGAGCCAGCCATATCAAAATATCGATCCCTATCCACTCTATCATAACCATGAAGGAATTTAAAGACTGTCACCATATCCCCCCTCACTCTTCTAGCTTCGAGTGATGGTAAGTCTAATTCCCTCAGCCTCTCATCATAACTGAGATTGCGTATTTCTGGCACCAGTTTCGTGGCATGTCTTTGAACTTTTTCAAGCTTAGCTATGTGCTTTTTCAAGTGCGGATTCCAAAAGGGGGCTGTATATTCGAGTTTTGGCCTCACATAGGTTACATACTGAACATTTCCTTGTCCATGTGCCTGAAGGCTACCCTTACATTTGATAAGAATGCATATGCTGCCCTTACTATGCCATTTATATGTATTTCTGGAGACAAATCTGCCAGTATGTTTACTCCTAGATCTCTCTCATTTTCTGTCTCTTGAAGTTGTACTCCAGCCACCGAGTAGTCAAGCTTGGGCCTTCTTGCACTTGTACCCATTCTCATTACCTTACATTTTGAAGTATTGAATTTCATTAGCCACTTTTCTGACCACTCATGCAGATTATTTAGATCCTCCTGAAGTTCTCTACCATTGTTCTCGTTTTTTACTTTCTTCACAATCTGTGTGTGTGATTACCTAATTGTGATTACCTAATTGTGTTTACGGGAAAGAGCCCAAAGCTCGTATCTTCCCGTCTCCTGATCGGTTCCATTTTAGACTTAATGATACTTATCATACCTCTCCTTAAAACTATGGATTGAGATAGCATTAACTACCTCCTCGCTTAGCCAATTCCAATTATCAACTACTCTTACACTGAAAAAGTATTCCTTACATCCTGCGAAGAAGTTTTCTTACCAAGCTTCAAACTATGACCTCTAGTTCTAGAGCCAGCCATATCAAAATATCGATCCCTATCCACTCTATCATAACCATGAAGGAATTTAAAGACTGTCACCATATCCCCCCTCACTCTTCTAGCTTCGAGTGATGGTAAGTCTAATTCCCTCAGCCTCTCATCATAACTGAGATTGCGTATTTCTGGCACCAGTTTCGTGGCATGTCTTTGAACTTTTTCAAGCTTATCTATGTGCTTTTTCAAGTGCGGATTCCAAAAGGGGGCTGTATATTCGAGTTTTGGCCTCACATAGGTTACATACTGAACATTTCCTTGTCCATGTGCCTGAAGGCTACCCTTACATTTGATAAGAATGCATATGCTGCCCTTACTATGCCATTTATATGTATTTCTGGAGACAAATCTGCCAGTATGTTTACTCCTAGATCTCTCTCATTTTCTGTCTCTTGAAGTTGTACTCCAGCCACCGAGTAGTCAAGCTTGGGCCTTCTTGCACTTGTACCCATTCTCATTACCTTACATTTTGAAGTATTGAATTTCATTAGCCACTTTACTGACCACTCATGCAGATTATTTAGATCCTCCTGAAGTTCTCTACCATTGTTCTCGTTTTTTACTTTCTTCACAATCTGTGTGTGTGATTACCTAATTGTGATTACCTAATTGTGTTTACGGGAAAGAGCCCAAAGCTCGTATCTTCCCGTCTCCTGATCGGTTCCATTTTAGACTTAATGATACTTATCATACCTCTCCTTAAAACTATGGATTGAGATAGCATTAACTACCTCCTCGCTTAGCCAATTCCAATTATCAACTACTCTTACACTGAAAAAGTATTTCCTTACATCCTGCGAAGAAGTTTTCTTACCAAGCTTCAAACTATGACCTCTAGTTCTAGAGCCAGCCATATCAAAATATCGATCCCTATCCACTCTATCATAACCATGAAGGAATTTAAAGACTGTCACCATATCCCCCCTCACTCTTCTAGCTTCGAGTGATGGTAAGTCTAATTCCCTCAGCCTCTCATCATAACTGAGATTGCGTATTTCTGGCACCAGTTTCGTGGCATGTCTTTGAACTTTTTCAAGCTTAGCTATGTGCTTTTTCAAGTGCGGATTCCAAAAGGGGGCTGTATATTCGAGTTTTGGCCTCACATAGGTTACATACTGAACATTTCCTTGTCCATGTGCCTGAAGGCTACCCTTACATTTGATAAGAATGCATATGCTGCCCTTACTATGCCATTTATATGTATTTCTGGAGACAAATCTGCCAGTATGTTTACTCCTAGATCTCTCTCATTTTCTGTCTCTTGAAGTTGTACTCCAGCCACCGAGTAGTCAAGCTTGGGCCTTCTTGCACTTGTACCCATTCTCATTACCTTACATTTTGAAGTATTGAATTTCATTAGCCACTTTTCTGACCACTCATGCAGATTATTTAGATCCTCCTGAAGTTCTCTACCATTGTTCTCGTTTTTTACTTTCTTCACAATCTGTGTGTGTGATTACCTAATTGTGATTACCTAATTGTGTTTACGGGAAAGAGCCCAAAGCTCGTATCTTCCCGTCTCCTGATCGGTTCCATTTTAGACTTAATGATACTTATCATACCTCTCCTTAAAACTATGGATTGAGATAGCATTAACTACCTCCTCGCTTAGCCAATTCCAATTATCAACTACTCTTACACTGAAAAAGTATTTCCTTACATCCTGCGAAGAAGTTTTCTTACCAAGCTTCAAACTATGACCTCTAGTTCTAGAGCCAGCCATATCAAAATATCGATCCCTATCCACTCTATCATAACCATGAAGGAATTTAAAGACTGTCACCATATCCCCCCTCACTCTTCTAGCTTCGAGTGATGGTAAGTCTAATTCCCTCAGCCTCTCATCATAACTGAGATTGCGTATTTCTGGCACCAGTTTCGTGGCATGTCTTTGAACTTTTTCAAGCTTATCTATGTGCTTTTTCAAGTGCGGATTCCAAAAGGGGGCTGTATATTCGAGTTTTGGCCTCACATAGGTTACATACTGAACATTTCCTTGTCCATGTGCCTGAAGGCTACCCTTACATTTGATAAGAATGCATATGCTGCCCTTACTATGCCATTTATATGTATTTCTGGAGACAAATCTGCCAATATGTTTACTCCTAGATCTCTCTCATTTTCTGTCTCTTGAAGTTGTACTCCAGCCACCGAGTAGTCAAGCTTGGGCCTTCTTGCACTTGTACCCATTCTCATTACCTTACATTTTGAAGTATTGAATTTCATTAGCCACTTTACTGACCACTCATGCAGATTATTTAGATCCTCCTGAAGTTCTCTACCATTGTTCTCGTTTTTTACTTTCTTCACAATCTGTGTGTGTGATTACCTAATGGTGATTACCTAATTGTGTTTACGGGAAAGAGCCCAAAGCTCGTATCTTCCCGTCTCCTGATCGGTTCCATTTTAGACTTAGTGATACTTATCATACCTGTCCTTAAAACTATGGATTGAGATAGCATTAACTACCTCCTCGCTTAGCCAATTCCAATTATCAACTACTCTTACACTGAAAAAGTATTTCCTTACATCCTGCAAAGAAGTTTTCTTACCAAGCTTCAAACTATGACCTCTAGTTCTAGAGCCAGCCATATCGAAATATCGATCACTATCCACTCTATCATAACCATGAAGGAATTTAAAGACTGTCACCATATCCCCCCTCACTCTTCTAGCTTCGAGTGATGGTAAGTCTAATTCCCTCAGCCTCTCATCATAACTGAGATTGCGTATTTCTGGCACCAGTTTCGTGGCATGTCTTTGAACTTTTTCAAGCTTAGCTATGTGCTTTTTCAAGTGCGGATTCCAAAAGGGGGCTGCATATTCGAGTTTTGGCCTCACATAGGTTACATAAATATTTCTGAACATTTCCTTGTCCATGTGCCTGAAGGCTACCCTTACATTTGATAAGAATGCATATGCTGCTCTTACTATGCCATTTATATGTATTTCTGGAGACAAATCTGCCAGTATGTTTACTTAGTGCTTAGCTATTTTGGAATGCTGCTTGAAGAACGTCACGGCCATAGGCACTAGAGGAGGGGGTTCTTCTTTCTTCTGAGCTCTATGATTTTCCCACCGACGTCATCCATATGACTCGTAAAATCGATGATTCACCATCTTCTTAGTCAAATTCGACAACAAATAACTCCTAGTAGGGGCATTTTCTCTCAACGCCCCAGTCACAGTGCGGTGCACGGTGATATACATGGAGGGCGCTGAATCTTTCTCTCCCAGCTGATGTGTCTCAGTCTTTGTGAACGAAGTAGTTTCAAAATACAAGGGACAATTCTAACTGTGGGGGACTTGCCAATACGGGGACGGGGGAGAAGGGGAACTGGTTCTGGTAACTTGATACTGTGAGCATGGTAGGAGCTGCCTGAGGCGTTTTTCTTGGCGTCGCTGCTTGTTAGCGTCTTGAAGTTTCTTCTCACTCGAACATTTCTTCCAGAGATGCATTTTATATCTGTTTCTTCTGCATTCTTAATTCTTTTTTCTCTTCACTGTAGTAACAGCGTGGATGCGTCCTGAAGCTTCCAGTAGATGTCGTATTGATGACACATTTAACAGGCCAAAAGCTACAGCATGCGAGGTGGTGACATATAGTCTCTCTTCTTCATACTTAAGTTATTCAAAAGCTACATGGTTCCTCTAATCCTCGAAGCTCCCATTCCTATAGTTCCTGCAACTCACTATTCCTCCCTAACACAATCAACAATTCCCTGCCCCCTTCGGGGGAGGATTCTAACTAGGACATAAGTTCTGCCCCCGGCAAGGACTGACTTCTGACTAACAGACACGCTCTGCGTATGCCATCCTCTGGTGGCGGGTTTTCGAGTGTGCACTCTGCCCCCTGGCAGCTATTGGCGTCTATATGAGATGCCATACGACACCCCGAGGTGGCATCCTTCGTCCGTGAATTTGTCGCCTCCCGAGTTGAGTAGTTTACCACTGTGTTTCCCGTGGTCTCCTTTAGATACAAACTACCCAAATATAAATTTATTCTCAATAAATGAAGCATGCAGTTAAACCAATACCACATGTTCTCTAGTATATTTACCTTCTTAGCTAGGATTTCTTTCTCCAGTTTCATAAATTGCACATTATATAAAAACACATTACCTTTAGGAACAGCATATCATGATAAAAAATCAAGTAATGTGATTAATCAGAGATGCAATAATTAAATTTTACTAAAGGAAAATAGAAGAAACGTGAACAAACATCTCAAAGTTATATTTTCTGTTCAATACACTTCTCGGCAAGCAGAAAAAGAAATTACTCCCGGAAGGTGACATTGATATTATAGTTTTGGCTGTTCGATTTTCAAAAATATTTTGAGAAGAAAATGTCATATATCTTTAGTCAATCAACGGAGGTGCAAAATTGACAAAGAACTATTTTTTCTGACTTGCCATTTAGCAGAGTAAGTGAATTTAAGCAAATAGAAATGAAAAGGATCTTAGTAAAGGTAAAAATAACATTCAATGAAGGTGATCCTATTCCCATAAGTGATCTGACGACAGCTAATAATTTTGAAAAATTGCTTGAAGTGTACCATAGGATTACCCATCTAAGGTTATACAGCGGAAATATCCCACAGGGTGATAAGATGCCTGTAAGTACCTTTATAGTGCTTACGGGAACGAGCTCCATGCTCATAATTTCCCATCTCCTGGTCGGTTCCATTTTTGTACTT
This sequence comes from Halocaridina rubra, assembly GCA_037179515.1. NCBI lineage: Eukaryota > Metazoa > Arthropoda > Malacostraca > Decapoda > Atyidae > Halocaridina > Halocaridina rubra. Next base: position 405,015 of record JAXCGZ010018869.1, on the reverse strand, counting down.
AGTTATACTTACCATACTTGTCCTTAAAACTATGGATTGAGTTAGCATTAACTACCTCCTCGATCAGCGAATTCCGATCATCAAACTACTCTTACACTAAAAAAAGAAAAAAATATTTTTTCTTACGAAACCATGTTCCCACTCATTCTACTAGCATCGAGTGATGGCAAGTCTAATTCCCTCAGGTTCTCCTCATAACTAAGAATGCGCATTTCTGGCACCAGTTTCGTGGCATGTCTTTGAACTTTTTCCAGCTTAATTATGTGCTTTTTCGAATGCGGATTTCAAAAGAGGGCTGCATATTTAAACTTTGGCCTCACATAAGTTACATAAATATTTCTGAATATTTCTTTATCCAAAGGCTACCCTTACATTTGCTAAGAAAGCATATGCTGCCCTTACTATGCCATATATATGCATTTCCGAGGACAAGTCTGCAGTATGTTTACTCCAAGATCTCTCTTATTCTCCGTCTCTTAAAGTTCTGCTCCTGCTGTGTAAAGACAACTTTGAAGAGTGGTCTTGTCCATAAAACTTGTCATACAGAACAATATAAGATTTGTCATTTCTATCTAAGGTTATAGATTTTGATGTGCATAAATAACTAATATAGTACTTAGAGAAAATAGAGGTGATTCCTGGTATCTATCACCCTACTGGAAACATCATTTAACGGAGACGGCTTTATGTGAAATAATAAGTGATACATTAGTTGTTTAGATAATGGAAAGTGTGATAGTTTGATTCTTGTAGATTTGAGCGCTGATTTTGATACATGAACAACTGATAAATGACTTAGTAAGTATTAGCACATAAGACACAGTACCGGAATGGTTTAAAAACTATCTGGCAGGTAAAACTTATTATGCATCAATAAATGGCACCAAATCAATCAACAGGAGGCTCAATAGTGGTGGTGCACAAGGGAGTGTCCTGGATCCTAGGCTGTTTACTGTGTATACTATTGAGCTGTCATGGATCTTACGAGAATACAATGTTAAATTTATTTGTTGATGACACATTTTATTTAGCTCTAAACAATATTGAACAAACAGTGAGGATATTAAATAGTATTTTAAGTGCTGTGAAAAAGTGGATGGACATGAAAAAATTGAAGCTAAATAAAAGGAAAACGGAATGCATTTTGCTAGGCACTCAATACAGCATAAACCAATAGTGATTTTAAATCAATTCAAATAATTGATGCGACTATCACCCTATCAGAATCAGAGGATTTATTATTGACAAAAATGCAACCGTCAGTGAGCAAATTAAAAAAGTTTTGAAAAATGCCAACTATAGCCAGAGGAAGAGCTTTCATCAAGAAATACGGTGATGAAAGTTCAACGACAAAGTTAGTATATAATTGCGTGATCAGTAGGCTTAATTACTGTAATGCATTGTATTACAGTCTTCCTGCATATCGGTTAAAGGAAATACAATTGTATTCAACAGAGAAGCTAGACTGATAGTCGGCTGTCACCTGCTGCTGCTTCCCAATTAAACACCTGGTAGGCTTAAGTTAGCCTGTCAGTCACGATTCTTCTCTGTTCCTTTCGTCGAGAAGCTTGTCCATGTAGTCTCGTTGCGTGTAATTGCCTAACTGTGCTTACGGGAAAGAGTCCAATGCTCGTAACTCCCCGTCTCCTGGTCGGCTTCACTTTTGTACTCAGTGATACTTATCTTACCCTTAAAACTATAGATTAAGTTAACAATGACTATCTCCTTGCTTGGCCAATTCCAATCATCAACTACTCTTACACTAAAATAGTACTTCCTTACATGCTGCAAGGAAGTTTTCTTATGAAGCTTCAAGCTATGACTTCTAGTTATAGTGCCAGCCATAACAAAATATCGATCCCTATCCACTTTGTCATAACCAGTAAGGAATTTAAAAACCATCACCATATCTCCCTCATTCTTCTAGCATCGAGTGATGGTAAGTCTAATTCACTCAGCCTCTCATCATAACAGATATTGTGTATTTCTGGCACCAGTTTCGTGGCATGTCTTTGAACTCTTTCCAGCTTAACTATGCGGTTTTTTCAAGTGCAGATTCCATAAGGGGCTGCATATTCAAGCTTTGGCCTCACATAGGTTACATAAATATTTCTGAACATTTCCTTGTCCAAGGCTACCCTTACATTTGCTAAGAAAGCATTTGCTGCTTTAACCATGCTATTTATATGCATTTCCGGAGACAAATCTGCCAATATATTTACTCCTAGATCTCTCTCATTCTCCGTCTCTTGAAATTCTGCTCCTGCTATTGAGTATTCAAGCTTGGCCCTTTTGCACTTGTACCCATTCTCATTTCCTTACACTTAAAAGTATTAAATTTCATTAGTCATTTTACTGAAGTTCCCTACCATTTTTCTCATATTTTACTTTCTTCACAATCATTGCACCATCTGCAAACATATTCATTAGTTTACAGATTCTGGTGGGTCATTTATATATACATTGAACAAAACTGGCCCTATAACTGAATCCTGCAGAACATCGCTACTAACCTTTCTCCATTCAGACACTGAGTGTGTTACTCTAACCCTCTGTTCCTTTCCTTCTAAGTAAGTGTTTATCCATTCCAAGACTTTTCCACCTTTCTCACTATTACTTGCAGCTTCTTAAAAAGTCTCCCATGTGGGACTGTATCAAATGCCTTCTGGAAGTCTAGGAATATGCACTTAGCCCAGCCCTCTCTTTCCTGTGAGATCCGACTTACTTCATCATAAAATGCTTAAAAGTTTGCTACTGTTGATATACCTTCTCTGAAGCCATGTTGTCTCACTGACAAAAAGTTGAAGGATTCCAAGTGAAGAGAGATGTATTTTCTTAGTAGTTTCTCCATAACTTTGCAAACTATGCTTGCCAAGGAAAGAGGCCAATGGTTTAGGGCTGTATCCCTTCTCGCTCTTTGAAGATAGGTTCCACGTTTGCTTGTTTCCAGGATCTTAAAATCTCCCCAGATTCCAGCGACTTTTCAAATATGATACATAGTGCTGCCAATATTGATTTAGCGCATTTCTTAAGTACATAAGGAGGTATATCTTCAGGAACTGTAGCTTTATGGGTATTTGATTCCATCGGCGCTTTGCATACCTCTGTGGATGACAAAATGATGTTCTCTAATGCTGGCCCATGAGCTCCTATCTCTGCAATCTGAGGGGGTTAGGTATTTTCTATTGTAAATACTGACTGAAACTCCTAGTTCAGTTCTTCGCAGATCTCTTCATCAGTCTCAGTGATATTTCTATCAGCTTTCTTTAGCTTTAAAACCTTTTTTTGATCTTCAGTTTTCCTCTGATACAGCTGTGGAAAGTTTAGAATTTTCTTTATCCTTCCTGGTGATAACCCTTTCATAGTCTCTCTTCTTCTTGTCCTTTACTTAGGTAATCATTTCTTGCTCTTTTATGTCTGATTTATGCTTTTTCTCCTCCTATGCCTTTTCCAGCATTTGTCTCTCCTCTCCTTAGCTCTCTTATTCTCATTATCGAACCATTTCTCTCTGGCATGAATAACTCCTATTTTTTGGAAGGTATGCAACTATTTACTATCGTCCCATATTCTTCATAAAAGTTGTCGTACAATTCTTGTGCATATTTGTTGTTAAAGAAGTTCCTTCAGTCAATAAATGCAAAAAGCTCATTAATTTTTATGTATTCTCCTTTCGGATAGTTCCTCCTCGTGTCCTTCTCAGCGCCTCTACTTTCAGGCAGAACATCTTTGATGATATATTCCATCAACAACACAAAATGGTCACTCTTTTCAATTGGTGGTTCATACTCAATTTTTTTCAATAGCCAACACATTATCTGTGAATACTAGATCAAGCCGCGATGGCTGATCGCCACGCCTGGCCCTTATTGGTTCCAGTACATGTTGGTGTAGGAAATTTCCATGTATGCAGTCTAGGACTCTTGCCCCAAATGAGTCCTCCCCACTGTGGGGGTCAAGAATTATCCAATCTATCTCTCTATGGTCAAAATCTCCCATAATCAAAATCCTACATTTTCTATCCATGTGCAATGTTAACAACTGAGTTTATGACTTCAATAGTTCTTGTATGACTTTCCTCATAAACTTCTAGCCTATGTGGGTTCCTTGGTAGGTTATATACAACAGTTATTATAATGCTCCCTGATGCGACATTTATGCGAGCAGCAAAAAATTCCTTGAACTCACTTTCTATAGCAAAGTTTATTTCTGCAACCTGAAATCTTTCACTTATGAGAAACGTTATCCCTCCACCAATCCTTTCAGATCTTTCAACCCTTAATATTCCGATGGCACTAGGAAAAACTCTGACACTGTTTATGTCCTCATTTAATGTAGTCTCTGTAATTGCTACTATATTTGCCTTGCTGTTGTGAGTCCTATCCTTTAACTCTTCTGCTTTACCAGCTACCCCATCAGCAATCGTGTACAGCAATTTTAATTAGGCTTCATCCTATGATCTTCTAGCATTATCTTCTTTATCTCCCCTTTGGCTGGAAGAGCTCTGAAAAAAATAATTTTGATTCTCTTCCTTATTTTTTCCTCATTTAACCTTTTAGCTTCTTGCAACAAGTTGTTTTTTTTATCCTTCTCATTTCTTCCTGTGTTCTGTATGGTCTAATGAACAATGTTCTGAACTATTGAAGGTCTTGTGTGTCTTGAGCATAGTGTTACCTCCCATTGGCTTGTCGGATCAATCATGGGAAGGGAATCGAGTCAACTAATTAGTGCCTTCCTGAAACAGCTTTCCGAAGGTTACAGCTTTGCTGATACCAAATCCAAACATAGTGTTAGGTTGGATCAATCCAGCACACCTCTACAAGGTTACACAGATTTACGCTGGTGGGATATCTGCCCCATCGTCGTGAGAGAGAATGGCACCAGCTCTTATTGATTTACATTTCCTACCAGTTTAAGCGAGAATTGTTTTCATGATAAGTTCCTTACGTATGTGGGCCTAAATACTGGAAAACCAGAGTGCCTAAGATATAAATTACAATGCTTCGATGCTGTGATTGGTGTCTGTTCGCCATTCGTATGTAGCCCACAGGCTTAGTGAGTCGAGGTCAAATAAAGAAATTGTTACCGAAGCCTTTACTTATTATGCACCACGAATAAATAATAAGATGTCTAAAACTAAAAAAAAAAACATGAATGAGAAAATATAGTGGAATTCAAAAAGAAGCTGCAAACTCATTTATTAAGTATGTGCTACGATATACAAGATAACATGAACAGTGACGAATATAAACTTTAAATCTGTGAGGTTTAATTTGGCGGGACACCCTAGGGGTGGATGCCGGACCTTAAACACACAAGAAGCAAGTAATATGTAAAAAAAAAAAAAAAAAAAAAAAAAACAGATTATTGCAGTATTTGCATGTTAATAAGGTGAAAAATCGCTAACAAATTATATATGTATATATATATATATATATATATATATATATATATATATATATATATATATATATATATATATATATATATACTCAAATTGTAATAAAAGTGTGTAGTTTACATAATATCTGAATGTTATAATCTGTAGGCTCTTTTAGTTACTCCATCAAACTTTAGATTAAAGAAGCATAGATTAAAAGACATTAAGATTACAATTTATGAGTGTTGTACACCACGGGGTGTTAGGAAGGACATAATTTCTCAGCTCCATCTTCTCTGTGTCCTCCCCCGTTATGGGGATTAATAATGACACTTAAAACGGCAAACAAGCTCGCCAAACACTTGCTCTTTGCTACGAAAGCTAAAGGACGAATAACTCTCGAACAATAATTATTATTGTTTCAAGGTTTTACCTTTAGCGTCGGGATTCGAGGCTTGGACCTTTAGAAGAGGAGCCCCAGATCCCAGGCTCATATTCTTACAGAAGAATGCTAAAATTGGAAGAAATAAAATCCACTGCTGTAATATATAATAATAATAATAATAATAATAATAATCATTATTATTATTATTATTATTATTATTTATAATACACTGTATTATCTCTTATTTTGAGCTCTAAGACGTACTCTTTAGCAATGATGCAATGAGGTATTTCCCCAGTTGGGATGGGGGGGAGAATTTCAGGGCCAAATCAGCTGTTGGCGATGATGTCAACAATCTATGACGTCACAAATCAGTGATGCCAGAAAAACATATTCATGAAAAATATAATGAACTTTCCAGAGAGCTATGTAATCTTATATTATATTAATTGTATGCTTGCTTGTAATTATGTAATGAATTTAGTTGCATATTAAAGCATGAATATATACACAATCCAGAAAATAATCACATAAGGTCGGGAAATTTTACTTGGTATCAATTATTGTCTATGTTTAGATGTGGCATTACTGCTCTATGCCTTCAGGATCTGTCATCTGCCAACATGGCTGAGAAAGAACAGGGGAATTTGATTGTTCGTATTTTACTATTGTGTATCGTGTGGTATCTAGTGAGTTCTAGTAATAATGTAGTGGGCAAGACGTTACTTAACGAGTTCCCGTATCCCATGACCGTGACTATGGTACAATTACTGTCCATTACGGTGTATAGCAGCCCTATGTTACGATGGATGGGAGTACGCAAAAGATCTGATATAAGTTGGGGTTATTATAAGAAAATAATATTACCTTTAGCCTTCGGGAAATTTATATCTTCCGTTTTCTCTCATGTTAGTATATGGAGAGTGCCCGTCTCCTACGCACATACAGGTAAATATATTTTGTATAAACTGTAATACTCATTGACGTGTCAAGTCACATTCTATCTTGATCTCTCCTAAGGTCACCTTGCTATTGTTAATTCCCCCCGTGTTCTCACATTTTACAGTATGGAGAGTAACAGTCTCACCCGCGAACACATGTAATTATAGCTCGTATAAAATGTATTGCTGTACTATTTGACCTTTAAGTTACCTACTATTCACCTTCCCTCACCTCTTCTTAGGTCACCTGGCTTTTGTCTTCATTTTCTTCATGTTATTGTCTAAATAGCTATGAGTCTGCAGTGTCCAGAATTTGAAAGTTAGGCATGGTAATTTTTTTTTTTTTTTTTTTTTTAATTTGATGATCCTCTCCCAATTACTTTGGTCTTTATGCATTTGTATTGAGTGAAATATTTCTTTTTTTTTCTGGGTGTTGATCATGTTAAGCTATCTTATTTTAGACAAAATTAAGTTAGTATATTAGAGGTGATGCTAGAGGTATGCTATTGTAGGCTAATTACTATTTTGTCATGTCCAAGAATGATTGCCACATGTGTGGTAGACAGTCTCATCAGGACAAAACTCAGTTTTATGCTAATATTTCTGTAAAACATATATAGCGTGCAAGAAAATAACTTTTTTTTCTTACCAAGAGGGTCACATATAAAAAAAAGGACAAAAAGCATACATAACTTGAAAAAAATAACATGTGGGGTATGTATAAAGCATTCATTAGAGGAGGCATTACAGTGAACCGTCTAACAGCGCTTTGGTGGGCAACAGTGGGATATTCCTAATCACTCATATGTGCATGTTTTTGTTTATTACCTAAGATAGTGTCAACTTGAATTACTTAATAAAAAAATCTAACATAATTATTTAACCCAAAATCCTACCCAGCCTTTCTTATGTAGATTTAAAAAAATGGGTTTGTGTGTCACAAATAGTCCCTAATTGAAAGAGGGTGTTAAGGATTAATGCCCGTTCTTAATGCCCCGCAGTGGACCCAATCTGTGTCAGTCACTTTCTCAGACTCTCCCATTTCATCACTAGCTACCATAGCCCCCACTTTTCCTATATGTGGATAACGTTCCATGCTTCATCTTATGTGTAGTTAAGTCGGGATATTATGGTAGGTAATACTAGTACTGATGCAATAAAGCATTTTTGTCTACTGTCCATGCTCTTACCACCTATAATTTTGGATAGTTGGCTGTTAACCTGGTTGCTACTGTTTCTTAAGTACAGTGTCACCCTTCGTACTCTATTTTGAATATACTTAATTGGAAAATATTATGAAAAAAATAAGAACTCAGAAGAACAATTTGCAAAAAAAAAGTGCATTATAACAACTACTGTACTGATTGTACTTAAATTTAAATTGCATTTGGTAAGGTTTAAGTATATTACAGTAATCTAGACATGATGTAAAGTATATAGGAGGTTGGAAATAGGTCATGTGCCAGATATAGACACTTTTGTATAAAGGTTTTTAACATTTGCGAATTCTGACATTACTGGTAGAGGTGAAACCAATTGATCGAGTAAGATGGAGAATAACAGTATACATATAATTTCTTTAATATTGATATATGTTATATGCAGACACCCATTCAGCACTACACAGATCACAATAAACATACAGTATTTGAAAACTTTTATATTGTAGTAGTGTGTTTTTTCTTTGGTTAGTACAGTTTACATCACTATTTCTGGGTGCTAAATAAATATTGATTAGTAATATATATATATATATATATATATATATATATATATATATATATATATATATATATATATATATATATATATATATATATATATATATATATAGTACAGTTTACATCACTATTTCTGGGTGCTAAATAAATATTGATTAGTAATATATATATATATATATATATATATATATATATATATATATATATATATATATATATATATATATATATATATATATATATATATATATATATATATATATATATATATATATATATATATATATATATTATAATTTCTCCTTAACTAGTGGATTTCATTGTCAATGATGTTAAGTACTGAACTGTACTATGCTCTAACTACATTAATCAGTCACAGATGGAACTATCTGCTCTACCCTTACATAAGTTTCCTAAATACTGTATGCAATAATTAATATGTAGAAGGTAACTGTATCTCCAGCAATCTGCTTGGTGATACTATACAGTATGTGCTATTTTACATTTTTGTGTATGCTCTGTGCTAAAAGTAAAGTTATGCCTACCATAAAGGAGGTCCTCCAATACAATAAAAAATAACCATATCCATCTTCATTGTGCACATTTACACTAGTTTGCCTGTGCATTTTAGATTTAATATTCATTATTTTAGATTTCTTTATCTCTGGAAGTTGTTCTTTTGAGTAGATTTAAATATTTTTCTCTCACAGCTTATCAGTGATATGTCATTGCTTTTGTACAGAGCTTTAAGCTCGAATTGATTTACCAGAGGCACATTATTCACCCCTTTCCCCCTATTGGGAGTTTGTTAATTATTTATTCCCATAGTTTTATCGAAGGAGCAAAATATTGTATATTTTGAATTTTACTATCCATGTATATCCTTCCATACCACTGTTAACTATTTGTGTCACTATTTGTGACACACTGTTAACTATTGTAGAGATGTCCATAACATCTTGAACACTAATACATAGTTTAGCATAAATTCATCCTACTCAAATTGTGAAATCTTATTAAGAGGAGTAACTCCAGGGTGCTCTAGGGTTATTCATATTTACAAGGCAAGTTACCTAACCTAACTATTAACAGGGTTATTGAACTTTGCAAGAGATACTGAGGGTTACTCATCTTCACAAGATCCATATTGTAGGACTTTGTCTAAAGTTTATTATGTTTGACACTGTTACTAACAGACTGTAGTCAATAATCACAGCCTCAAGAAACTGTATTAGATAAAACAAGTATGATATTCACTTATATTCATTGTCTTTGCTTATACTCATTATATTTCATTGCACTTTCTGAACACCTTTATAGTGTACAGGTTTAGGCTTCACTACTTGGCTTGAGGAGTAAATTGTGTATAGTGTGTGGCTCGATTTGCAAACATTTTTCCTTTTGTTTCAGAATTTGTTTCAAATGCTACTTGAGTATATGTAAATTACTGATGCTGTAGTGTGCAATGAATTGATAAAACAGAATCGACAGGAATACCACAGTTTAATCATATGGGCCTGGTTTAGTTTACAAATATCATGTATTACATCAAACTATATTATTCATTGTCTAATGCTGAGATTATACATGTGTGACAAAATATTTAAGTGATTATTAAGGGAAAATAGAACAAAGTATGATAACCATAAATTTTTAAGATCTCTAAGGTGTACCATTATCTAAGTTAATCTTGTTGTTGTTAATCTTGTGGACACAGACGGATTGGAGCTGGGCAATAAAGGCAGGATAACTTTCCTAACACCTCCAGGTAGGCTGAGTGGTAGGTCTGTCATTTCATGAGTCGAGTACTTAAACCTTTGCACTACCGTAGTCAGCTGTGGCCTGATAATAGATACTGCATATTTTTGCGCATATAATTAATACTGCATATTTCTGTCATTCCAGTTAAAGCAACAATGCCTCTTTTCACGGTTGTGCTTGCTAGAGTGATATTTGGTGAGAAGCAAACAACAAAGGTAAGCTATACAGTATTTAGTTTTACTCTTTCATTAGCTTCTCCGCGATATGAAATAATGCAGTGTAAGATTCAGTAGGAACAAAAGAACATGAAAACTCTACTCATGTTAAGCTTTGAGTTATATTTCTTGTATATATACAGTACTAGGTATCAACATATGTTAAGCTTTGAGTAAGCTCTTCTGCTTATATTCTGGGAACCAATTGATGTTGAACTTCGAGTTAGCTCTTGGGTATATGACCTTGATATCACTTCCCATCCCTCATTGGCCTGTAAAATAAAATTCATTACTTATGACTGTGCAGCTGAGAGCCTAAGTTCTGATTCCCTTGCTGTTCCTTTGTGGGTTGTAGAAGTCGACTTAATGGTGTCAAGCAAGGGGACTCCTTTGTATTTTCCTCCCAAAATGAGTCAAGAGTTTTTGCTTCTACTCAACCATCCTCCTTATAAGGGTGATTATGGCTTTTGTAGATAGATAGACTTTAGTGCTGGTGCACCGAAAATATTTTGCCCCTAACTGTATGAAAGTTATTAATGTTACTTTAATAACCAAATTGTCGTTTATGCACTTTTTACCTGTTTGGTAAATCTTTACATTAATGCTGTAAACTGAATAAAACATGAGGATTGTAAGTATGAGAAAATCTGTCTGATCATAAAATACCATCCATGGAATTTGACTGTACTTATCACATAAAAAATAGACTATGTAGTGACTGACCATTATGTATATAATAGCCATTGCACTGCACTTGTATGGTACCTTATGTAATTTGTTTTCCCCTTTTTTTTTGTTACATCAGGTTTATATATCCCTGGTTCCAATCATTATGGGTGTAGCGATTGCTACAATAACAGAATTATCCTTTGACATGCTTGGACTTGTTGCTGCGTTAGTGGCAACATGTGGCTTTTCTCTCCAAAATATTTTTTCAAAAAAGGTGAGAGAACATACCGTATTCTATTCTTTTGTTATATTCTGAGCTAATTTATTATATTAAAAGTGTTTATTACGTGGGTAAACAATATATTTTATGTACTCTGCGTAGTCGGTTGCATATCGAACATTGTTGTGTTCATTGAAATCATTTTACAGGAGGCAATGAATCACTTGACTATAATATTTCCTCTGGCCAAGCTTGCTATTTATTTCTTTGCAATACCAATGCAGATGCATTTTATGAAATTAAGTTTTTGATAATATTGTCTTCTCATAGTTATTCATTCTTAACTGATAGGTTCTGACTGACACCGGCCTACATCATCTCCGACTGTTACACCTCCTGGGCTATTTGGCTCTTATCATGTTCACGCCTTTCTGGATTTTCACCGAAGGCTACAGTATTCTCAATGATAAATTAGTGGTAAGTACAGGTTCGAGTCTCTAATATCAGAATTTTTTATGTTTTTGCTCATTGGCTTTCTCATTTTAAATTCCTAATTATGATATATTTTTTGTAAGATATAAAGTAGTAGCTTTTTAAGGAAAAAATAAATTAGGGTTATTACATAAATGTAGTAAGGGACGTAGAGAACGTATTCCCTGTTATTCTGGTAGTTAGTAATTTATCATGTATGATTACTTGTATTGTTATAATATCATATATATATATATATATATATATATATATATATATATATATATATATATATATATATATATATATATATATATATATATATATACACAGTAATCTCTCGCTATTTCGCGGTTCACCTATCGCAGATTCAGTGCATCGCGGATATATATATATATATATATATATATATATATATATATATATATATATATATATATATATATATATATATATATATATATATATTATATATATATATATATATATTTTTTTTTTTATTATTTTTTTTTTTTGTAACACCAGGATGGGCAAAAAAATGACATATTAAAACAGCCTTTATCAGGCTGTAAAGAGATACAGATATGGAGAGTGTAATGACCTGTCAGATGTGAAGGGATTATAAAAGATGTGTAATGAATGTCCAGCTCTATGCTGGGTTTTAATATACCTCTGCATTACTTTCATGATGTCTATTCCAATAATTCTCCTTAGATCTTATTATTATTATTATTATTATTATTATTATTATTATT